>JAHKKF010511104.1:0-22780 GCA_019740295.1 Labeo calbasu
CCTTGCAAATTAATGTCCCTTTACGATTCCGATTCGAGCTACGTGCTCTAATGAAATGGTACTTTAAGAAAGTTATTTTCTGTGGCCAAGAAAATATCTTATAGTTGATATAAAGATTATACTGAATGTTCGCTGAGTGAACAGATTAGTTGATGGAAAATTGATTCTGCTACAGTTACTACTGGCAGCTGATATAAGTAATTGTAATTAATCATAATTAATTGTAATTATTTAAATACATTTCCCTTTGAGCTAAAAATCGCTACATATGCATAGAGGAAGAGAAAAAATTGTTTAGTGATTGATCTTTCCCTGCTGAAAACAAACAAACAAAAAAACAGCTAAAACCAGCCTAGGCTGGTTGGCTGGTTTAAGCTGGTTTTAGCTGGTCTCCCAGCCTGGTCAGGCTGGTTTTAGCTTGTCGTTCCAGCTGGTCTCCCAGCCTGACCAGCTAAGACCAGCCTGGAAGTGGCCAAAACCCCTCTAAAACCAGCCTGCTGAGCAGCTGAGACCAGCCTGGCCAGGATTCAGCAGGGTTTATAGCTCAGTTTAAACAACTTAAATTTTCATAGGTCAGGAGTTTCATGTTCTGCTATAATACCTTATCAGATATCCACCTTATTATACCAGTAAGAGTGGCGTGGCTATTTGTAAATGTAATGTGTCTGGCTTCCGGTGTCATTTGCTTCCACATATTTAGCTGAACAAAACAGCTTGTTTTGCTACTTGACATTGGAAACTGATGTGTCTTACCATATTATTTTAATGTATTATCTTAATTATGAACACATTGGATTATAGTGCAAAGTTTTACCATTTGCATTTTGTTATTCTTGTCGCTACCGTGGTTAATAACTGAAAGTCTCGCACATTCACAGAAAACGGCATACTTCCGCATTTAAAAAAAAAAAAAAGGTGGATAAACCAGATCCAAATGAGACAATCATAAACATACACTAAGAATAGATCTATCCACCTTTTTTCCTGTAAGAATGGACATGGCCATTTGTAAATTTTATGGGTCAGACTTCCAGGCTCATCTGCATCCTGCTATTTTTAGCTGTACGAAACAGCTCGTTTTGCTGCTTGATATTGCAAACTGGTGTCTTACCATGTTATTTTAATGTATTAATTACGAACACACTGGTTTGTAGTGCAAGCTGTTTTACCATTTACTGCACATTGTTATTCTTCTCATTATTTCCCTATAGTAGGGTGACCAGACGTGCCACTCCCCGGGGACACGTTCAGCACAGGATTTTTAAACTGCCTAAAATAACCAGGTGTTGGTTGTTTGCGCTGTGCCGATCGATCGTTGTATGACACTGAAGTACCGCGCTAGCTTTTGAATCTCTCTTGCAGTACTGCTGTCATACACTGATCGATTGGTGCAGCGCAAACAACAAAAACCTGGTTAATTTAAGCAATTTAGAAATCCCCGGGAAGCGGGTTCTCAACTCTGGCCCAGTTTAGTTGGAGTTTAGCTCCAACCTTGATCAAATTAACCTGCCTGTAACTTTTTAGTGATTTTAGTGAACTTGTTCAGGTGTGTTTGATTAGGGTTGGAGCTGAACTCCAGGAAAATGGAGAGAGTTGAGAACCCCTGCTATAGTGGATAATGAACTGGAATTCTCACCCATAGACTTACTTCCACACTGAAACAGAATAACTCAGAATTTAATGATAAATATTCAAATAGAAATGCATTAATTTTGTTGGTACACCTGCCTTGGCAAAGTTTTGAGCTCTTCTGTAACTTTCAGTCAAACACTGGTGATATTAATGATAAATATATTTTTTAGCAGACTTAAGCAAAATTTTACAGATGATCTTCTTCTCCTGTCCTTACAGAGGACAAACAAATGAGATGTTATTAAAAAATGTTTTATTTGTGATTCTACTTTAATAAGGGTCCTGTTCCTGTTATTAGCTCCTGAGTGTGTAAGAAATGGATGTGAGACTTATGGTGACTGGTCTATCCACACTATCCACCTGAAGAGAGGATAAAAGCTAATGAAGAGGAAGAAGTGAGGTGAGGAGCTCCAGCAGAGGTACAGCTCTAATTTCTTCTGTTCTAATTGGCCCAGTTCTTTCTCAGGGAAACCTTCAGGCAAAGATGCAAAATAATGAGAAGAGCTTTTCTTCCAAGTCTTTTTTTAAAGGAATTTGTATGGGTAATTTACTTAAACAGCTTTAATATTTGTCCTAAATGCAGAATTATTCAACATGTGAGTTGCATATTTAACTTTTTAAAAGCGAACTTTGCAGAGAACAATAATGAATTGGTATATATAGTTTTAGCATTTAAAGAGCAGTTCATGGGTTTTCGAAAAATATCTTTTTTGCAGTTTGTAATGTAGCTATCCTTTAATGTAAACAGTCTGCGAAGTGGTTAATCAAAAAAGTACATAAGAAATCATCTCTCAAAAGAAAAAGTCAATTCACCTTAATGAGTCAAACTTCTGCGAATTTTCTGCCTGTTGCGGATTTACGTCACTGGATGACACATTAGCATAATCACTGTCTGGCAGTGAAATATGAACACTCTGACACTTCCACTAGTTAGTGTGCTTAAATCATGTCAAGAAGACGCTGAGTTCAGCGCTGTGAAAACAATTTTGTTTTGTTTTTTATTGCTGAAAGATGATGATGTAAAGAATCAGTAGCTAAAATTATTTTTTCCACAATACCACAGCAATACAATTCAAAGCTTTTGTTGTGTGCTTGTCATTTTACCACGGACTTCTTCTCTAATCTTGGAGAGTTCAACACCAGATTCGCTATATGTTTGTCCATGAAAAATAAGTCTATACCTTCTTTATTTCGACCAACAAGAGTTTCTGAACCACAACCTGTAAGTACAATTAATACATTATTTAATGGAATGCTCAAATTATCACGTCTGTTGTGCTAATATATGATGTTTACCTAGTGCAGCTTTAGGTTTCCAGGTAAACCACAATATTACTGTCTTACTCAAACAGTTCTGATAACCCTGTTGAAAAAAACACCTAAAACCAACCTAGGCTGGTTGGCTGGTCTTAGCTGGTTTAAGCTGGAAGTAGCTGGTTTTAGCTGGTCTCCCAGCCTGGCAAGGCTGGTTAGGCTGGTTGTTCCAGTTGCTCTCCCAGCCTGACCAGCTAAGACCAGCCTGGAAGTGGCCAAAACCCCTCTAAATCCAGCCTGCTGACCAGCTATGACCAGCTAAAACCAGCCAACAGTTTTTTTTTCAGCAGGGAATTTGCTGTGAACCCTAAGCATGTGTCAATTAATGTAGACTGTCGTTGTTTTAATTACTTCTTTTAATAATAAAGAATTTAGTGTAGTGCACAGACTTTATAATCATTGTGAAATTGCTGTTTAACTGCACCGGCAGTTACAGGGTTAATGCGGGAAGTAAAAGACCCTGAACAGAGACAATACAGACGAGCATGTTAGTTAGGCTGGTGCCCCTGTGATACATCTGTTCTGCGTCCTAATTAAAAGTTTAAGACACGGAGCATCTTTTGTCTGTCATTCTTAAGACATTACAGTAGACATATTTTGGTTTACAAAATAAATTGTTTTTTCACTTAGCACTCGGCTAACGTATCCACCGTTATTGTTTTGTGAAGTGTTCGCAGTTTAAGCAGCTAAACTTTACCTGTGGGCAAGATTCGCTTGCATTGCAACTTGGCCAGCTGACCTGAACGAACCATTTCGCAATCATTGAGAAATTATGTTTTCTGACCTTAGGTTGATTTAAACCTGTTGCAGGGGACTCTAACACATTGTTAGGACACTTTCAAATACCATATGACCTGCTCTTTAAATATATAAACGTAATCTGAAATAATCAAAATCTAAAAAGGTCTGTAAAAGCACAAGAAAATGTATAAGAGGAATGTAAAACTCTGAAACTCTTTTTTGCAATATATAAAATTTATTTCTGTTTTTGACATTTTCTTCTGCTTTTTACATAATGATGGAGTCTTTGACATCTTTGGGTAGGGGTGTAGAGCATTCTTATTACAAGTCAAAATCTCACAAATAAAAATATATATCATCTTGACCTGATCTGATAAAGTTTCAGCACAAGCTTGCATACTGGTGAAAGGAAATATAATTCACAAGCATAAAATTAACATCTGTGTCTATGTAATACGGTGCATCCCTGAATTGTTCTTGTCAAATGACTCATCAGTGAAAACCTTGTCATTTTTTCTTATCACATGTACAAGTCAGAACAGATTGTGACTGTGATATAGGTACACGTGAGACTATTAACGTCTTAACTGCATGTCATGTCTGGCTTTGTTCACACTTAACTCTGATTCACTTCTCTGGGCTCATTTTTCAGTATATTCACATCGCCACCACAGGTTCCATATTTTTGACTTGAAAAAATGTGCAGCTGAAACACACCATAGCCAACATGTACATTTCAGACTGGTGCCAACTGAAAAAAAAAAAAATCTATGCTAATTTACCCATAATGGAGTATGTGCCCATTTTCTGTATCTGTCACTGAGCATATTTAGGCAAAAACATGTTGAGAGGCATAGATTTGTGCACATTATAATTTGCCTAACTCTCTTTCTATGATTTCTAGATCACCCAAACATGAAATTTCCATCATCATTCACTCACCCTCATGTTGACTTCCTTTTCTTTCTCATGCTGCTTTTTTCCCATTCAATGAAAGGGGGGCAAGAAGCCGTCAAGCTTTCAAAACAGAACCATAAAAATCTTAATGAACCGAATTAGAATTTCCTGGAACGTGAATGATATTAAAGATTTATGATTTATTTATAAAACTTTCCAAGAAAAATGACTTGTTTCTCGTACAGTACCACAAGGCTTCAGAAGACTTGATTTGTATGGTGCTTTATTGTCAGTTTTGGAGCTTCATACTGTAGCTCCTCACTACCATTGGATGGAAAATGGTGTTAAAAAGTGGCTAAATCTCTGTTTTGGTCTTCCATGGGAGAAGAAACTCAAAGAGGTTTGGAAAGACATGAGATTGAATAAATGATGACAGAATTTATTTTTGACTGAACTAATCCTTTAAAAAGATAAATCACTTTGAGTTAAAAGACCCTCCAGTGAAACCTCCTAAAGGGACGTTATTGAGGATCAAAGTAACTGTGCAAACACCTGCTAGTGGTTTTGTTCCACATCAGTTTGCCATGTCATTAAAAGAGGGAAAGCATCAATTCACTGCGATATTTTGGCCTTCTTCCAGTTCTTGACCCAAGCACCTTGATGATTCAGGATTCAGGAGTTGCATTTGGCAGCTGTATCTCTATAAGAGAAACTGGACAGGGTTCAAATCCCCTGTGCTCTTTTCATCCGTCTCAAAAAGTTTCGCTTCTCCTCAAGCAGTTCCTGGATGCGCTTATTCCGTGTTTTCTCACGCAGAAACACACGTCCTCTCCTGGGGATGATGTTATTTGCAGGAAACTCGTTGTCCAGTGGGATTATTCGATACGGTATATCAATAGCGTTGCTCTCGCTCACTTCTACCACTTTATTCGACCGTCCGCTTGTCTTCTCTGTGCCGGATACTGTTGTACTGGACAGTGGTGTACTGGAAGTTGTAGACATAGAGGTTGATTCCTGGGGAGCAGGTTCTTCAGTGGTTGTTAGCAACTCGGCTGTAGATGTCACTGGGATGCTGATGTCCATATTGCCTGAGGTTGTCAATTCACTTTCATTCACAGTATTCGCTGTTGTTGACCGGAATACCGCATTGCTGTCCATATATGGTGCACCACTACTCACATCAAACTCTTTAAACTGGACTGGGATGGTGGTGCTGGGAATGAGAGTGACATTATTCGGATCACTGAAAATGATTGGGAAAACAGTGCTAACAGGTAATTCGGTGCTGTTTGCCACATCATCTCCAGATGTAGATGTGACCCTTGCTGCAGAAACAGTGCTTACAGGTAATTTGGTGCTGTTCGCCACATCATCTCCAGATGTGGATGTGACCCTTGCTGCAGAAACAGTGCTTACAGGTAATTCCGTCACATTTGCCACGTCATCTCCAAGTGTAGATGTGATGCTCGCTGGTGTAGTAATGGCAAAGGACGTGCTCTGTTCTGAAGTAGTGTACTTATCGATAGCAGTTGTAGTATATTGATAAAAGGGCGTTGCCGTGTATCCGTAAGTATCAGCTGATGTTGCCAAGGCTGTATATAACCAAGGTGTGCTCACGGATGTGGCACTTTCCCTTTCTGTAGATGATAAAAAGGCTGCTGTGGAGGTCCACGCTGTGGTGGACTTTGTGCGTTTGGGACTTTTGGTTGTGGTGGATCGTCCTTTGGTGGTGATTTTCGATTTGGATGGTGGCTTACTTGTGGTCACAGTGGTCTTTGTGGAATTGCCAACCTTGCAGGACTTGCAGCACATGCGCTGGAAACCTGATAGGGAGCAATACTGCTGCAGCACGTCCATGCGACAGAACGCAGAACGGTCACCGTGACAACGTTCTGCAAAACAAGAGAGGGACATAACATTTAACAAGCTAAATACATTTATTAACATGATCAAAACTTAATTTAATTGTCAGATCAAGTAGAAAAAACACTTTAGTGTTTTTCAGGGACCAGTTCTCACTATTAACTAGTTGCTTATTAGCATGCCTATTGTTAACACATTGGCTGTTTGTTAGTACTTACAAAACACATACTCTGCATGACCATATGTGACCCTAGATCACAAAACCAGTCATAAGTCGCACGGGCATATTTGTAGCAATAGTCAACAACACATTGTATGGGTCAAAATTATCGATTTTTATTTTACGCAAAAAATCATTCGGATATTAAGTAAAGATCATGTTCCATGAAGATATTTTCTAAATAACCACCGTAAATATATCAAAACTTAATTTTTGATTAGTAATGTGCATTGCTTAGAGCTTAATTTTGACAACTTTAAAGGTGATTTAGAGGGTTTTTTTGCACCCTCAGATTCAAAATTCCTGTCCTAACAATACATTAATGGAAAGCTTATTTATCTCGTTTTCAGATGCTGTATAAATATAAATTAAAAAAAAAAATTACCCTTATGACTGGTTTTGTGGTCCATGGTCACATAATCATATTTAATAAGGTAGAATATGCAGCAAATTAGGAGTTTATTGAAGCAAAAGTCGTAGTTAATGGTTAGTTAATAGTGAAAACTGGACCTTAAAATAAAATAAAAATGTTTAAGGTAACGGTCGTTACCCTTGTTTATTCATCTATGATGAGTATGTATAAAGAGGAGCTTAAAGAGAATATGTGCAGCTAACTAGATGTCTTCTAAGCATTTCATGCTTTTAACAAGTTTTTATAAGTAAGAAATAAGCCGAAAAAAAAAAAAGAAGAAAAAAAAAAGAATCAGAAGCATTAGATGAAGCAAAGGAAGAAACAGAGTTATGAACTGACCATTAATCAAGTCTGCAAAGACAGGGATGTAGATACATATTAGAGGACTAAACATGTTAGGATTAATTGGTTAATATGCTGTTTTTCTTTTGTCTTCCTTGTGAATGTGGTTATTTGACCATGTGAATATGGATTATATTTAGTTATATAATCGTTGGGAAAAGATCCTCCAATCATTTTGCAAGATCCTCCAAAAATTAATGATCGTGAAAGAGATTTTCAATGGCTGACAGCTGAAAGCAGGGCTTGAAAATCTGCATATATCAATATGATGCTGATATATACATAAGACAATTTAATGACAGCTAAGGGGACATTCACAAAAATTAATAAAACACCTATTTTACACAACCTTAACATGAAAATTCAGTATTAAGACTTGTATGGCTTAATTATTATTATTTCCATGACATAAAATGGTTGCATTCTGTGAACTACTGGCACTACCTGTTGCTATTTTTTTACCACAACACAAGAAAATAAAATACTGATACAAAGCCACATTGCGGGGCTTTTGGTTGTAATTTTCAGTTGAAGGGCAACAAGAGAAGTGATGTAAGTCTTCACTGCTTTCTTAGCGATAAGAAGAGGAGAAAAGAATGGGAAGATGCCTGTGGACGAATAAAACTTCCTAAAGACCTGCGTCTTTGTTCTTTCCACTTTAGCTCTGATGCCTCTGAGGCCTTTAGTAGACCACAGCTACTGAAAGAGCTTACAAATGGCAGAGACGTGAAACGCTAGATGCCATCCTGGCAGGATATAAACATGTTGACGCTTGTCATGACGGCGCAGCCACTGAAGGAGTTTTGATATCCTTGTGGGGAAAAATCGATGGTATGGCATTTGGTTAAAGCCTATACTTATATCCATCACCATCTGTAAGGTCTTTCAGTAGCTGTGGTCATCGTATCACTTTTTTATTTTTCGAGTTGTGTTGCAGTAAAAATAGTAGTAGCTCACCAAGCGCAGCCATTTTACTGAAATACTTGCGCCCCCCCCAAAGTCCAAAATGTGTATAAAATGATGTGGATTTTTTAAATAACGTAGTTTTCTACTATATATTTCAGTAACAGACATCATTTATGTTATATTAAGCCATACAACATACCTGGGGTTCTCTTTAAAACAAAATGTTCATCGCACAACAAAAACCCCATTATTGTAGTGAAGACATGACAAATATCAGTGTTTTTTGCTCCACGGTAAGCCGGCAACAGTGATTTATGTTTGTAGCACAACTGACATAAAAATAAAACAACTCAAGCAAAATAACCTGCAATTCTACCTCAGATGGTGAGAGGCCGACATTCTGTAGTGCACTTTTAAAGTAATTGGAAAGAAATCCCACTTTTTACAGAGAAACAGACAGAAAGCAGAGCGACAACACAGGCAGGAAAAGCCATGAGCTTTTTTGTTTTTCCGTTTTTATAACACTTTTTTTTTTTTATTCCTACTTTTGCAGTTGATCATGACAGAAACTGAAACAATGAAATGCACTCCCACCCCCATTTAAACATACAGATAGAGTTGTCTTCTTCAGAAAAATAAATCAACTGTATTGAAAGGTACAAGTTCACAGTAACTTTGGTTAAACACTTCATTACTTTGAGAACAATTAATCCATTGGTAATTCAGATGAACAGGTAGATAAATAAATAGGTCATTGGTTAAATAAAATACAGGATTTCCATGATGATGTAAAAACTGGCATGGCACATACAAGTGTCATATATTAAACATTTACAAAACATTAATAAAGTTTCCCTGATAAATCAAAGTGCATATAGACGCAGTGCACGTAAGTCCATCTGAATGTTCCCCAGACATTTTCCCCCACAACAGCCAGCCAAGACGCAGTTAGGCCAGTGAAGTAACATGACAGTTACTCATAGTATATAATATTAGCATTTTTTTTTCTTATAAGTAAGGAGATAACAGTCATAAATGTTATTAAATACAGTAAACACCAATGTTTATTTACAGTATCTCACTGCAAGGTCTGGCTTTTCCTAGTGTTTTCTCCACGGCTTTGAGCATGAAAATTCGGATAGCTCGCTACATAGTCACAACAGAAATGTGTTTCACAATACAATGACATGTCTGAAGTGATAAAGAGATGCTGAGTGTAGGTTTCCACTAAAACGCTCTCCGTATCCAATGAGTTAGCCACGGTTTTCGGATGTATGATGATTGGTTGATCGGTTGGTTCTATTTCAGGTTTTGTTTGAAGCTGCCTCTGGTTTCTGTGCGCTAAGCCATCACTTTCACAGATAAATGCCGATACATTCAAACGTAGTGTAAGGCATTGTTCTTACGCTCTATGTTCCCCCCGCCCCCCCATCCCGAAAAGAGTGCGCTCGGATGTGGATGAAAGTTCATGAGGTATATTTATGTGTCGTCTTTCGTATGGCCACTGGTAACCGTCGTTAAAAACGCATGCTGGCAGACGTACACGCACGCACGCACACGCGTGTCGGAAACGCTCGCACACACGAAGGCATGACGCAAACGCACGTCACTCATCACCACGTGGAGATACGTAATGTGCATGATTCCCTCTCGTTCAGGATGAATCCAATAAAATGAAACCACTTCTCTCGGAAAAGAAAAAAAAAACAAAAAAAAAAAACGGAGAGGCAACTGGCTGAGCGAGTCCTGCATAATATAGGTCTTCCCCTTCCCCCGAAACACTTAACTTCTGTTATTAAATAGCAATAGTTCTGTATTTATGTAAAATCAATAAAAAAATACACGTAACAGTCAAGAATTAAAGCGATCAATAGCAGTCAAAATGTTAGGCTAATAAGCTACAGCTTATTCATGGTAAAACAAATTATTAATATTTCATATTATTGGTACCCATATAGATTTATATTCATATATAAATACAAATATATTTATATGTTTGTTTAAAGTCTGCAAGCACAAATAAGCTGCATTTATTGAATTTGTTAACAGTCAAAGAGAGGATGGAGGATGAGGTGGTTATGGCATTCGAACGTGTGTAGTAAAGCGACCCTGTTTAGCAAGTTCCACCTCATGTTCACCATCGGCCACCAACACGTACGATGGCGGTTCAACAGTACGTCCCATGTTAACGTCTTAACTTGTTGGTTTGAGTGTTTGTTTGTTTTTGTCCCATCAGTTTTCGAGAATGAACTAGGATGTGGAATGAGCACTTAGCAAAGATTTCCTCATTGTGACAAATTCACATTCACAATAAAGCTTTAGTTTTTTTTTTTTGTTTTTTTTTTTTTGTCTTTTTTAATCTTTTAGCCACTTTTCATGTTTATTTTTTCCCCTTCACACCTGCAGCTCAGGCGGCGCCTCCGTAAAACGGTGTCCGCCCTTGAGAGCGAGAGCCATATGGAAACAGCTTGCAGAGGGCAGTGATTCAAACAAACGCGTCGCCCCTGCGGAAACCTCAGCGCAATCATTAGCTCCGCAAGCTGCCCGTCCCATCACAAAGCCCCTCCTTTAACGAACATCCCCCGAATTTTTTACATGTTTTGTTTTGTCAACAATTTCTTACTGGCCAGCGTTCACAACACAGAGCTCCACAAAGGAGAGAGAGAGATAGAGCGAGAGACAGAGAGAGAGAGAAACAGAGAAACCTCCCCCTATCGGAAACGCCCCATAAAAGAGGACCACCACCCAGGAAAAAGAAGCGTGCAAGCCTCGGAAGAGGGAGGCAGTCAGGGGAGTTTGCCTTGTAAAGCCAGGCAGAGAGACAGAGGGAAGGTCCAGCTGAGAGAGGTGAGACAGCGCAGTGCCACAACGTGGCTGGAGAGAGACGCTTTACTTGACATCCTCTGCACGGGGTATTTGGGGTCGTGACGCGACAACCACTGTATCAGGAAGTTGCCGTGCTTGTTGAAGTCGGAAGTGCTCCCTGGCGCGTGTGGGAGAAGGATTGGCATTGAGACAAAGAGAATGCGAGAGAAAGAAAGAAAAATCTCATCAACTATATTAGTGTATTCATTCGTGTTATGAATTAGTCTGTTATTTCTGAAAAAAAACTAGTACAGATCATACAACTTTCATTAATGACATTAATAAGCATGCTTGACAGATCATTAGTATGTGTACATTCAAATAATCTCAATTGACCATACTTCATATATGAATACTTGGCTTCATATATTTTTGTCTTCATCAACATGAAATGAAAATCGATATCTACGATTTCTGACTAGCACTTGGAAGATGACATATGAAGCTAGCATTGCATATTTTTGTTGATCCTCCAAATTATAGATGCATTATGGATTTTTTTTAAGAATTTAACACGTTCCGCAAAGATGCATTAAATTGATCAAAACTGGCAGCATTTAAAAATACTGAAAAAATATTAAGCAGCACAGCTGTTTTCAAAAACCATCATCATAAAAGAAATGTTTTATGAGCACCAAAATCATGTGACACTGACTATAAAATAGACTTAGGGCTGGGCAATAAATCGATAACGATAATTATCGCGCGATACAAGCTTCCTCGATAAATGACAAGAATTCGATAAATGTTCGATAAAATGTTTATGCGGCAAAGGCAGAACTAAAGAGCGCTAGCCAAAGTATGTCACTCAGACCGTTAATATAAAGATGCAGTTTACATCACCTTCATAAATTGAATAAAAACATAAAAAGCTAAGGTAAATCGCCAACTTGTTCCGACCAAAGTGACTTGAATCCCAGGAGGACTTGAATGCAGCAGAACGCAAATGACTCGGTTTATAGCCAGATGAAACAATGCTGACTAACAGCAGAGACACTGTGCGCAACAATACAGTCAGAAGGTTTTTTTTATCTACAAATCGCCATCATTTACCATAGATTTACTGTAGTATTACTAACTGCACCATGGTACTGTGTCAGAAATCTAAGTATATTTGTGTCAAATTTTATTATATTATTAATGTAGACATGTATTAAACGTACTGAAGGAGGAGTAATGGAATATAGTTACAGATTTTTTTGTGATTAAGCTATAGCGTTTAAGCATTTATACTAAATGTATTTAGATTGTTTTTCATACAAATACCTAGGAACCATATTACATTTTCACCATGGTATTGAGGTCCTATATTTGTGGTTTTAACTGTTATTATCATGATCTATGGATGATACTATAGAAGAGCAATGGTTAATAAAAAAAAACCTCAAACAGTCATAATAATTAAATATTACGATTTAAAAATAAGGTTGCTACAATTTTTACAGATATTACTGATTTTGATAATGAACATAAATATACATCTGTATCCTAACTCAAGCTACTATCAAATGTGTATTTCTAAGAGACAAAAAAAAATATTGTTAATATTTTCAGGTAACACAAACCTGTTTCTTGATTTGAAACAATATTGTTCATTAAAATATGCAAAACTAAGAATTTTTTTTTCTATTAAGATATTTATGTAGTTATGGAAAAGTGTGAAGAATTCAAATGTCTATTTGACATTTATCGTGATAATTATCAATGTCGACTGATATGAAAAAAAAATATCGTGATAATTTTTTGGTCATATCGCCCAGCCCTAAATAGACTATAGTAATGACTGCTGAAAAGTCAGCTTTGCATCACAGAAATATATTATATTTCAAAATATATTTAAACAGACAACTGTTGTTTGAAACTATAATAAAATTTCACAACATTACTGTATTTTTGACCAAATAAATGCAGCTTGGCTGAACACAAGAGACTTACACCCTCATCTTGGAGAGATGCATTATGGGAGTATTACTTGACTTGGGTTCTGCCCTATATTTTTTCTAGTCTAATATTTTGCTACACTCATAAACATGTAAATTTAAAACAGGCTGTGAACAGCACTTCATGTTGATTTTTCATTTTGAATGTACTGATCTGTTAGACATTGCGGGTTGTTATTTTAGACTTCAGTAAAGTTACTGAAAATGTGAGCATTATCAAATACGTACTTGGGCAGGGATCCATTCTGCAGGGTCTTAATGCAGCTGGTTTGGAGTCTAGACAGAGTCCAATGGTGTTGTCACGGGTGTGACAAAGCACCTGCCTTTCCTGCGTACCATTACCACACGTCACTGAGCACTACAACAGCACACACACAAACATTTGTTACTTTTATGTTAAAGAATATCAAACTACTCCCACGCTCCCACATCTATACTGATGGAAACACAGCATGTCAAATGTCAGTAGTACCTGCGACCACGGGCCCAGCCTCCACTCAGCAGGACACAGGTTGCGATTGCAGTCCCTGCGGGACTCTGGGCGCTCGTCGCTGCAGTAACGGCTGCGGATGGATTTGAACTTGCCGTCGCCCAGAGGCTGGACGCAACGTACGGAGCGTGTCTGAGTTCCCGTCTTCCCACAAGATTTACTGCATTCACCCCACTCTCCAGCCACCCAGCTAAACACATAGAAACAAACACACAGTCTAAGTTTGTCCAGAAAAACAGGTGCCAAAGTGTCATGTGTGATGCAAGCTACAACAGTGTCACAGTGACATCTACTGGAGACAGACTATAATTGCAGAAAACCAGGCCACATATTGTAATGCTATGAGGTTTAGAAGTAATTTTTCTTTTTATGTATTAATGTATATGAAATCTATTAACTACATATATATTATTTTTATAAAATGATAAAAGACATTATTACATGACATTTTAATGTTTTAGTTAGTAATGTTTTAGATAATAGTAATAAAAAAAGAAAAAAAAAAAAAGAATCAGTGGATGCGTCTAAGAATTTTACTTGTAATTTCAAAAAATTAATCTGATTAAAGAGATACTTCACTCAGAAATAAAAATTAGCCCATGATATAATCACCCTCAAGCCATCCTAGGTGTGTATGACTTTCTTTCAGATGAATACAATAATATTATAAAATGTTCTGGCTCCTCCAAGCTTTATAATGGCAGTAAATGGCTATTGAGATTTTGATGTCCAATAAAGCATCCATCCCTCATAAAAATATCATAATAGTATATAATAATAATAATAATAATAATAGGGCTGTCAGTTTAATGCATAAACTTAATTAGTTATGAAAAATGATGTGAATTTTAACGTTGTTAATGTTCTGGCCCCGTCCCCAGACCTACATTGTCCTATATTTCATACAGTTGAAAAATATGATGCATAAATGCAGTTATGCCCTAAAATTCAAGATATTGAAGCAAAATTGCCCCTGTGTGTGTTTTGTCACATATTTATATATATTAAATATCATACGATATCACACAGGCAGCAAGAGCAATATGACACGAGTTCTGATTTTGTCCCGATCTATCACAAGCTTAAATCTGATTTTATACAACAGTTCAGTAAATAAAAAGTTGATATTGTGTTATATTTTAAACACTATGTGTTTTTGTTCAATTTTGATGAGAACATATTATCTTTGAAGCCATAGCAGAATTGTTGTGCATCTCTGATCAACACAGCGGTGTTTAGTTTCTGAATGAATCCACGTTTTGAACGAATCATGTGAATCAATGATTCAAAGGCCCGTTCATAAAGAGAGCCGTTTACTTCATTCCTGAATGAATTGGACGTTTCAACGAATCGAATTAAATGAGTGAATGACCCAAGACATTAGCCGCCACCTGCTGGCAGATTTAGTCTCTTATTTAGAGCATCATTTCATTAAAAAAACATAAATAAAAAAAATAGTAATAATAAAAAAAAATTAAAAACGTAAGGGATAGTTCACCCAAAAAAATTAAATTCTGTCATCATTTACTTACCCTCATGTAGTTTCAAACCATTCTTTTGTGGAACATGAAAGTATAGGTAACAAAGCTGTTTTTGTTATCATAACTTTCTTTATATGAACAAAAAATACTGAGAAGTTTCTCAAATGATCTTTTTTTATGTTCCATAGTTTACATTAGGCCGTTGCAGACTAAAAGTTTACGTGTAATACATTTTATGTTGAATCAAATAAAATATTTCTTTCTAAAGATACAATTTGTAATGTTAGATACTTTCTCATTTACCACAACAATAGCTTTAAATAATCTTTTGTGGGTATTTTCAGTCAAATTTATTTTGTGCTTAATGTAATTAATTACATAAAAATTTAATCGACTGACAGCCCTAATAAAAACATAAACCATAATCTCTAGCTTCCGCTAACTGTCGTACACGTGTTCACAAGAGAGTGCCATTCCAGCGGATGACGTAGGATGTAGGCGTAGCGCAAGCTCCGATAAGAATACGCTAGTCTCATGAGAACCGAGTTTTGTTTACAGCAAAGGAAAACCACTCTCCTCTTAGCTTATATCGAAATCCTTTGACACTTTTCTTACCAAATCCTTTTTTTACACTTCTAATTCATGACCGTTGTTTTGTTTTTCTCTCTCCACTGCACTTCTGCTTTTGTCACTTCGGCTGGGTATATCATGGGGTAATTTTCATTTTTGGGTAAACTATCGCTTTAAAGGAGAAGTCCACTTCCAGAACAACAATTTACAGATAATGTACTTATCCCCTTGTCATCCAAGATGTTTATGTCTTTCTTTCTTCAGTCGTAAAGAAATTGTGGTTTTTGAGGAAAACATTTCAGGATTTTTCTCCATATAATGGACTGATATGGTGCCCAAAGTTTGCACTTTCAAAAAATGCAGTTTAAATGCGGCTTCAAACGATCCCAAATGCGGTTGTAAACGATCCCAGCTGAGGAAGAAGGGTCTTATCTAGCGAAACGATTGGTTATTTTCATTAAAAAAATACAATTTAAATACTTTTTCATCTCAAATGCTCATCTTGTCTTGCTCTCCCTGAACTCTGTCTATTGTGGCTCAAGACAGTTAGGGTATGTCGAAAAACTCAAATCGTATTTTCTCCCTCAACTTCAAAATCATTTCACAATCATCCTACATCGCTGCAGAACTTCCGACCCAGCGATATACAATGATTTTGAAGTTGAGGGAGAACATGAGATGGGAGATTTTTCGACATACCCTAACTGTCATGACCTGGAAAAAAACAGATGTTGGGATGAGTAGGACAAGACGAGCGTTTGACATTAAAAAGTATATAAATTCTATTATTTTTATAAAAATAACCGATCGTTTCGCTAGATAAGACCCTTCTTCCTTGGCTGGGATTGTTTACAACCGCATTTGGGATCGTTTCAAGCCGCATTTAAACTGCATTTTGGAAGTTCAAACTCGGGGCACCATATCAGTCCATTATATGGAGAAAAATCCTGAAATGTTTTCCTCAAAAAACATAATTTCAGTACCACTAAAGAAATAAAGTCATGAACATTTTGGATGACAAGGGGGTGAGTATATTATCTGTAAACTGTTGTTTTGGAAGCGGACTTCTCCTTTAAGCAAGTTGGCCCTAAAACTGAAAATGTGAATTAATAATATCCTTCTAACTCTTTTGGAGCACACACTTACATGGGCTGAGCACACTCTCTCAAGTAACAGTCTCTAAACAGAGGCGGAGGCTGCTTGATTTTCTCACAGAATCTGCGATGGACCATCCTCATCTCTGCGTTCTTACGGCAGCCATAGCGTGTCATCTGAATACCTGTCCATAAAAAGGTGGTGACATAAAAAGGTGGACAACAACAGTTGCTGAAGTAAGACTGGTCAGTAATGTTTTAAGGCAGGACTTAGCAAACAATCAATTATATTAGAAACTAATTAGAGATGTAGGAGAAACTCTGGTGTCAAATGATTGCGGTTACAGTGGGCTACCTCCTCCACAGGTCTTGGAACAGGGTGTCCATCTCTTCACCACCCAGGAGTATGGCACCGCATTATCGGGGACCATGTTATTCTCATTGGCACCGTCACTCAGTCTGTCATTGTCGGTGATGTATTTGATCGACACCTTCACCTTGGCCAATCCGTGCATTCGGATCTAGTAAACAAGTAGACAATTAAAGATGATCAATTAAGATGAGTTAAATGAGTCTGTGTCCACTCGTGTGTGAGTTCCTCCAGGAGATTACCATGACAACCACGTCGTTTTTCAAAGGTCCGCTGGTTTGAATGGTGTCCTTGTTGTTTTTATTTTCATACTCCCATTCCAGACCTTTTTCGATAACTGAACGTGTCTCTGGGTAGTCTCCATGTGCGTTGAGAAAGAAATCACCTGACGCTTTATTCCTGACAGCTATTCAGTGAAAATAATGCAGAAAGAGAGCTGCAATCAAACAAGTATATTGCTTAATGTATGAAAAACTACAGGAAATGATCAGGCTTTACCTAAAATGTGAGTAGTTCCATTAAGTTCCTGGATGAAAAGATGTCTCGCCCCTCTGGGAACTTCAAGCACTTTAATGACACCTAATCCAAATGCAAAACATTTCCAAATCACTATTACTTTACTCCAGTACTTTAATAAACATATCATTCTCTTTTTCTATTCTATCTACTTGTTTTCTTTTCATCTATTAAAAAAATGTTCCTCTAACACTAGTGTTCTCTATTTTTTTCTATTCTTTTGACTTGTTTTCTTTTTATTTATTTAAAAAAAATGACCCTCTAACACTAGTGTTCTCTATTCTCTATCTATTTGTTTTCTTTTTATTTATTATAAAAACAAAAAAACTAGCCTTGTCACAGCACTTACATATAATTGCTTTGTTGGTTTAATTGCTTCTATTGTCTATTTGTAAGTCAATTTAGATAAGAGTGTCTGCTAAATGACTAAATGTTAATGTAAAAAAAGTGATTAAATAAAAGTATACAAAAATATCAGGCAAAATGGTTTCATTTAAACTTTTTATGTTTTTTAAAGTAGTCTCTTCTGCTCACCAAGCCTGCATTTATTTGATCCAAAGTACTGCAAAAACAGTAAAATTTTGAAATATTTTTACTATTTAAAATAACTGCTTTCTATTTGAATATTTTTTAAAATGTAATTTATTCGTGTGATTTCAAAGCTGAATTTTTAGCATCATTACTCCAGTCACATGATCCTTCAGAAATCATTCTAATATTCTGATTTGCAGATCAAAAAACATTTATTTGTATTTTTTTAGTATTATTATGTTGATTAGACGGAGTATAATTTTTTTCAGGTTTCTTTGATGAATAGTTTTAAAGCATCCTTGCTAAATAAATGTATTAATTTCTATCATTTCTTTCAAATATATATATATATATATATATATATATATATATATACTGATTCCAAGCTTTTGAATGGTATAGTGTAATGTAACAAAAGCATTTTATTTTAGATAAATAAAAATCAGCATATTAGAATGATCATATGTCACTGAAGTAATGACGCTGAAAATTCAGCTTTGATAACAGGAATAAATTACATTTTAAAATATATTTCTGTATTATGGATCAAATAAATGCAGACTTGGTGAGCAGAAGAGACTTCTTTAAAACCATTAAAACTCACTGTTTAAAAACTTTTGACTGGTAGTGTAGACTGAACAGAGACTATTTTCATGCTTACTTTTCTGTAGTGATTGGAGAAACTAAATCACAAATGTGAAATGTGTTTTTAAAAACGCCTACAGTTTTACAAAACTGACCCAAGATCACATAAAAACCATACAAATATTGAAAGTTATGATGTAACACAGCTCTGTTTACTCAAATCACATGACTTATTGCAATTTGATACAAGCTTCACAAAGCATCCATCATTATTTTTAAGTATTTAATTAAATTTGAACCCAACATTTGTTTCTTCTGTTCACTGATCTTGCAAGTTGCAATGTGTTACGGAATTGCTTTGCAAAGAATTTGGCCAAAAGATAGTATCTTATGAGGCAGTATAATTACGCCTACGTCTGGAAGAGCCATTGTGTCTGGACTGGGTCTGTGATGCCTTAAAATACTGCCTCAGCTAGGTTTTGGAAAAGAGCCTACATGTGTGCTGTGGAGACGTACCTTTTTTCTCTACAAAGGTGAAGTTAAACTTGTGAGTCTTGCACTTGGTTCCGTCTCCCCCGCAGACGCCGCACTTATCTTCCTGTAGAGCTGATCCAACCACATTATCACAGCCCACTTTCTAAAGAGAGAGAGACACCGTGAGCAACAGGCCACTAAACACAAACATTCACAAGCCGTACACACAGCTATTCACCTCACAGTCTCCGTACACACACACACTGTAGGGATCTTTGTAGGAGCAGCGTGTTCCATGTTCCACCAGAGTCTGCATGTTCACTATAGCTCGCGTCTCTTTGGATTGACAGTACAATTTGCAGCGTTGCTTAGCTGTGAAAACAAGACAAGATTCTTGAGTGATGGATCGAGATCAAGTGCATTATCTTAAATTCAAAGAAAAATATAAAAATTCTAATTCTAAGAAATAAGGATTTTTATAGTCTAAAAAAACGCATTCTAGCTATTCCAAAAACAGGATGCTTCTGTTCCAGAAGTACATTCCAGCTCTTTTCACGCAGACCAAAACTTATTCACGAATAATGTGATGCCTGTTGAATGTCCCAGTAATTTAAAAACATTTAATTTCACTCCGTGTGGAAAAAGTACAAGTAAAACAAGTACGTTTTTCCCCAAACCCACACAAATCAAATCAAGACCAACAGAGTACATTTCTACTGAGAGTAAAATGTAAAAAACATCATGTCAAAAGAATTATCTCATCGGATCAAAGGTATCCAATCCCATTTTATGGTATGAGACATAAACCACAAACAATCTTCGGTCAGCTAATTCTGTAGTTCAGTTGTAACTGACATGACAGTAAATAAAGGCTAAAACATCTTTCTTTATATAAGAATTACTTTGGATGTGCCTGTGTTGATCATAAGTCTAAGGCAGATGTCCACAGTGATTATGACTCTGGAGAGATTTCTTGTTCTCAGTGATGTCATGAATGGTGTAAAAGAAGTAGAAGTACATGTGGAAAAAAGAGGGGGGTTTGAATGAAATCATATTTTCATGTGTGCCCACTGTGTAAGTGAGAACAGCTGTGTGGAGAAACGGATTACATCAGCCCAGTTACAGGCCTGGCTGACAAGCTGAGCTTGATTGTGCAGGACAGGAGTGGGAAACCATTTAAAGTAAGCTTTAAGTAAAATGTAAATCATTAAAAATATTAGAATTAAAATAAATAGCTTAAAATCAAACTACATTTGCCATATTGTTGGCCTCTGCTTCTAATATATGGTGCAGAGTGATAGGTATTTTGGGCAGTATTGTGAAACATTGCAAGATTAGAGCCTAAACTGTTACTGTTGTATTGTTATTGTCCTGTTATTGTTGCAGTACGGTAAAAAACATTTTATTTAAACCAGCTGTTTTCAAGGTGGGGCTTTTTTTGCAGAGGAAAAGCCTTCAGCTCTTTGTGGTCTATGAAGTTTGCTGTATTACTTACGGTCAGGGTGTTCATAAGGCAGCCAGTGGTGCCAGGTATTCTGGTACTCAAACTTGTTGTCCATCATGCTACATTGCTCGGCTCTGTAGTCGTGGTACGGGTCCTCACACTCATGCGTATTACAAATCTGGAACTGATAGCTTGGGCTGGAGCAAGTACGTCCACCGTTAGCTGGACTGGAGGAGGTTAATGAAAGTGGGGGGGGGGAAATTAGCTATACAAGAAAAACAATTGAGATAGATAGATAGTGATAGCTGTTCCTGAGTCCCTTCTTTGTCCTGAACAGTTAAACTGCCTGCTATTCTTCAGAAAAATCCTTCAGGTCCCACAAATTCTTTGGTTTTTTTAGCATTTTTGTGCATTTGAACCCTTTCGAACAATGACTGTATAATTTTGAGATTCATCTTTTCACACTGAGAACAACTGAGGGACTCATATGCAAATATTACAGAAGGTTTAAACACTCACTTATGCTTTAGAAGACAACACAATGCATTACAAGTCAGGGGGTGAAAACTTTTGAACAGAATAAAGATGTGTACATTTTTCTTATTTTGCCTAAATATCATATTTTCTTCATTTAGTACTGCCCTTCAGAAGCTACAAAAGATACTTACATGTTTCCCAGAAGACAAAATAAGTCAAATTTACCCTGATCTTCAAATTCAAAATGTTTTCACCCCCTAGCTCTTAATGCATTGTGTTTCCTTTTGAAACAAAATCATACAGTCATTGTTGGAAAGGGTTCAAATACACAAAAATGCTGAAAAACCACAGAATCTGTGGGACCTGAAGGATTCTTTTGAAGGACAGCGGGCAGTTTAAATATCCAGGACAAACAAGGGAGTCATGAACAACTATCACAAAAAAAAAAAAAAAAAACGCTGTAGATCATTCAGGTAACAACACAGTATTACGAATCAAGTGTATGTAAACTTTTGAACAGGCTCAGATAGATAGATAGATAGATAGATAGATAGATAGATAGATAGACACACCGCGGATTGTCACAAGCTCGTGTGCGAAACTGTAGTCCCCTTCCACAGGGGCGAGAGCAGGAGCCAAACTCACTCCACATGCCCCAGCCTCCGTCCTGTTTTATGATGTCTGGAGTCAGCTGCATACAGTGGCCTTTAAAACAGTGCTGAGAGAGGAAGAGAGCAGGGCAAACACATAAACACAGAGGAAGCAAGTGAGTCTAACACCTCAGGACGGATCTGCATGAAAGGCTGAGTGGTACCTTCCCATCACCGCATTTAGTGCCATCAATGGGCGGACCTTTTTTGGTCTTGCAGAAGAAGGGGTTGTCTGGGTGAGCACACCAAAGCTGCTTACAGGGGTCAAACGGGCGATACTAAGAAACAGAGGAATAGAGAGAAGAAAAATCATTCTCAAACTCACACACACTCTAAATAAGAGAAATCTTATGATAAGGCGCAGCTGGTCAGATAGTGACAAGGCTAGGATCAAACTGAAGGACATCAGATGGGGTAAATATAATAAGCTGTTCATTACAAAGACATAACGATGTACAAATACCCATACTAAAATAGCATTTTCTAATAATTGAATAAAAAAGTCCATTAAACAGACACTTTTATAATAAATTGAAAATATTTATTCATTCTTCTCTGCGATAAGCTCCTGTTACTCGCTAGAAAATGCATCCTTATTGAGTGGATTCACTCTAGACCCCCTTTAGTTTCCCTTTGGTATCGTGAGATATTCAAAATATTGCCTATGGAGAGACTAACTTCAGTGGTTAGGGGAGATAGTGCCCTGTGGGGGCCTGTTATGGAACATTTACCAACCAGACTACAGGAGATTATATTTAAGGGAAGATCTGTCTTTGAATAAGCATTCCTTTCTATCGAATAGCTGGCTTACTATACTGTCTTGGATAGGATCGGCTGAGGGGCAAATAGCTAGACCAAGTGGTTCATGATCAGTGATGGGAATAACGGCGTTATAAATAAACGGCGTTACTAACGGCGTTATTTTTTTCAGTAACGAGTAATCAAACGAATTACTGTTTCCTACGT
>JAHKKF010511106.1:0-13583 GCA_019740295.1 Labeo calbasu
AGTGCCGCCATGTTTCTATAGTAGCCCTAAACGGACAAACTTCTACAGAGTGCGTTTCGTCAGTACGTTGTTCAAGAACCGGCAGAGCGTCAGTCTTCATCGGTACAAAAAAGAAAGCTTGATGCAGCCAGACGAAGTCGGGACAGACGACGGCAGAAATCCCAGATAAACATCGGTGTGGCTTTTTCCCAGATGGAAGGCGCTTGTGGGCTGACAGACATAACGATGTTGAGCCAGCATCGTGATCCCATCGCACCCCCTCCTCCCTTTCCCCTCCCGCAAGCCACCGCATCCCAATGCCGTGTTCAGAAAGAAAGTTGTGTTTTAAAGGCAATAAACATTAGATGGAAAAATATATATATATATATCATTACTTTCTCTCGCAGTTATATCGTTAAGTAATTATACTGTATATAAATTGCGGGCATCAGGGGGCCGCTAGTAATGTGCATGGCATTGAAATGCACGATCGCATTTCACTTTCACTTTTCATTATGATGTTTCGCCCTTTTATGGCTTTAGGCCCTAATAATAATAATCCTAAGAAAAACAATAGGGCCTTCTCCCTTTTAGGGCTTTGGGCCCTAATAAAAATCCTTAGAAAAACAATAGGTCTATCGCCCTGTTAGGGCTTCGGCCCCTAAATAATAAATGGAGCAATTCCAATAGGGTTCCCGCACTGCAGTGCTTAGGCCCTAACAAGGCTGTAGAGAACAGTGCACTATTGTAGATGTATATACTGAGGTTTCAATTACATTATTTTAATATCAGTCATAAACTAAAGTGGGCAGTCTAAGGCATGAAACTCTAGGGCTGAAAATGAGTCCCAATCAGGTCCTGGGAGCAAGAATGTGTCTTGTTTAAACAACTCCTAATAATATAATTTGATATGTACAGACTAGAAATGGTGGCTATCCTGTTCTTGTCACTTTACCTACTAGGTCTCTGTGGATGGGTCATATGTGCACCTTTGCATGGTGTACAGTATTTATTTGGAGTGAGTTATATTGGTTTGATATGAGAACATTTTTTGTGGTAAGGAGGAATTATTTATGACACTTCCTGTATGGTCAGAAGCAAGAGACTTGCCTCATTGTAAGTTTTCAATGTTTTTGGTCTTAATTAGATCAATATTTGAAGTAGAATTACAGTGTCATAGAAACATAAAAAAACATAAAAAAAAAATTACCATCTTTTTTTTTTTTTCCATATTGCAGGATAAAGAGTAATTATCCCAATAAATATGAAAAATATATATTGTAGTGAACGTCTCAGTTACAAACGTCAATACTGACATATTTGGGGTCCTACTTGGGGGCCCAATCACCTCCAAGCTTAAGAAGAAAAAGTCAACGAAATTGGCGAGTGGAATTTGTATGCTAAGCCACTCCCCCGTACATACGGGTACATAAGATGGCGGCACGCATCCACTCATTCAGCTTTATGCTGAGGAGCCGAGACACATTCCCGGCATTCAGGGCAGTTCAGGATTGTGGCAGGAGGATGTAACGTCTCCCTTCCCTACTGCGGGGCAGTGGAGGACCCAGAGTTCACAGAGGGGAACAACTGGGAGAAGGGCACGGATCCGTAAGGAATGGCGCAGCAAGCCGACACTGAGCTGTCCTCCCGCCAGTTACCTAAGTTACCTGCAACACACGGGAGGACACAGCTCAGCGCAAGAAGAATCTTGTGCAGTGATGGGTCCGGCCCGCAGCATGTCTGCTAGAGAGGCACTGTGCCCCACGCCTAGGAGGAGAACTCTTCAGAGAGTGGACTCGACTCCTCGGCGGCACAGTTCACCTTGGCACTAAGAGGCCCCAATTCCACCCAATGGCCAACCTCCGCTCAAGGACAGCATTCCCCATCTGCTGATCCGTAGCAAACGAGAGCTGCTTGGAGTAACTAATTCTCTGGGTGCTGTCCAATAACATGAATAGCACGAACAGGACACAGCAACACTAAGGCCGGGTCTGCCTCCTCCGGCGGCAGCGCTTGCAGGTCCACCACCTGAACCCGAAGGTGAGAGGTGGGAATGCCGGGCACATAACCAGACCGGGATCTCAAGAATACGTGAGAATAGCCGGACTAAATTTTTAAGGTTCCTCACCCTCTTAATGGAAGTGAGCGTGATCAGGAGTGAGGTCTAAGCGACCAAATTTGTAGCTCGACTAATCCAAGCAGCTCAAAGGGAGCACTCCGTAGACCTAAGAGGGCCACGGAGAGACCCCCAAGAGGGCTGAATACACCACGTCTTTTCAAATTTGCTCCAGTGAACAGAAATCCAGAAACGGAGAACTTTAATCCATGAATCTCTTATTACTTTTCTTTTCGCCCAAATATTTGGAAATATGCAGCGGACCAACCTGCACCACGTGTCTAAGACACTAGAACTCTCTAAAACTAAAGCAGGCCAAAAATAAAGAACATATCTCTTATTACAAATAAAAAAGATCGATACTGGTGGAAAAAAGAATATCCTCCTACCTTTACCCGCTGTTGAAAAGGCAAGTCGTCCTTCTGTCAAAACCCAAACCAAGGAAAACTTTGCAGGGGGTCACGCAGGTGTGCAGAGATTCAAATATCTTTGCGCGCGTGTCTTCTTCTTTGGGGTTTCATGGCAGTTAGCGTCGCACTATACTGCCACCCTCTGGATGTAAGAATTTTTTACTTAACATAAATGGTTTGTGTTTAGACAACGCGTTAGGATTTTGTACAGTTAAGTTGAGACATAATTATGTGGACCTTAATAGAAAAAAACATTTCAAGTCAACAAACACAATTATTGTAAGTAAACTGAATATAAATATAGTATGTAAAGTGCACAACCATCCTTGTTCTTTGATTCACACATGCATATTAGCACCCTATTTGATCGTAGGAAATTTGAAGTACATGCAGTTCTCCAGTCCAAAGATATTTTTTTTCTAAGATTTTTTTTTTTTTCATTTCACCATGTCCCTTCCACAATGAATAGCTTCTCATGCTTACATGACTGTTAAAGTTTTCATTTTCGTAAACCTTAATCTGTGCTCTAAAAACTGTAAAATCACCGTATTTCACCGTAAAATCTAGAGAAATGCTCGAGGTGGTCAGTGGGGTACAGTTGAGACACAATGTATCAGTTGTACATGCACTAGAATCCTATTGCGGCACATGCAGTTTAGTCGCACAATGTAAGATCACAAGTTAATAGTCACATTCAGACAATATATCTTTGTTTTGACAATAACATTTGCTTTGTTATTATGGTTTATTAGGCTATTGTTGTTATGTTTATTGTTCTTATGTTTATTAGATTATTGTTTGCATTTGATCCGTTTAATTATTGCTGTTTGCAACTGTTCAATGTTTTTTAATGTCACTCAATTTTTTTTAACTAAACTTTTAACTAAACAAATAATCAAATAAAATACTGAATGGAAATAAAAATCTGCTGAACATTCATTTTTAAAGGTATTTTACATTTGCAGTGAATTTGTTAGACAGCATTACAACTTTACAGCATTACAGATGCGTGTCTCAACTGTACTCGGGTACTGTTCCAACTGTACCAAAAAAGCTTCTTGTGTTTATGAGCTAATATGACCTACTTATGGATGTTAATAAGTATTAATATTTTAGTAGACAAGTGAAGGAAATGTCATATGTCATCACTTATTTTCAGTGTACCAACTGTACCCGGTCTACCCTATTGAAAAAAAACAAAAACCTACAAGCCACATACCAATGTAAAAGTGTCCTGGCAGTTGTCTCTGTAACAGTTCGTAAATGACCAAAAAACAAAGAGAGAGAGAGAGAGTTTTTAATGAGACAACTTGATGGGTGTCTTTTCTGTCAGTCATTTGGATTGACATGCCTTGGGGGCGGGTTTTAAGGACAAAGAGTAGTTGAAGACATGGGGCGTGGTCTAATTCAGTCTGCGTGGGGTTTCAAACTGGACTAATTATTTTAGACCTCTGATATAATGAAGAAAATGTTTCAGATATGTGCGTTTTGCTGTTTGTTCTGTTTCCAACTGATTGGTAAGTGGAAGAAACATGTTATGATTTTATATTTGTTATTTTTGTAGAGCTGTAATGAACTTCAGTTCCACCACCAATAAATAAAAGAAAGGAAATTTAACCACTGTTCAGTTGACTTATTTAACTCTTAACATTAAGCCAAAATTCGATGTCCAATATATTACAATGTGCGTATTCAGATGTCTGTTTTGTTTGTTTGTTTTTTACCTTGTAATAAATGTGTGCCTGATGTGTATGCTGTAACTAAGAAACTAAAGTTTCTGTTTGTTATTTAGGTGTATTTGCTGATGATGAAGTGAAGTCAGTATCAGTGATGGAAGGGAAATCTGTCACTCTAAACATTTCTGTTACTGAAATAAAGAGCATTACTATGATCATGTGGAAGTTTGGATCTAACGAATCACTCATAGCTAAAATCAAGAAGTTCAGTAAGATCACTGTATATGATAACAGACTAAAGCTGGACAATCAGACTGGATCTCTGACCATTACAAACATCAACACCATAGACTCTGGACTTTATAAAGCACTCATCACCTGCAGCAGCTGCAAAAAGACCACACACACATTCAATGTTACTGTCTATGGTGAGTAGAGAATTACAGTTCACTACATTATTTATTACGGAAGTGGTTACAAGCCTCACAAAACAATTTTTTTTTAAACATTACATTTTTGATTTGCTTTGGTGTACTGAAACAAAACATGGTATACGAGGACTGACTATAAAGTATCCAGACGTGTAATATGAAAAATACAAGACGAGAGATGCAATACGATAGAAAACGACCACATCTACGGGCAACTGGCGATTGGCAGCTTTATCACGACAATTAGCCCATGCGTTGTGTCTTGCGCAGAGTTTTTTGGCAAAACATCAAATCACCCAGGTGACTCAAACCACCTACAGCCCAGATCTGGTGCCCTGTCAATTCTGGCATTTCCCAAAACTAAAATCAGCTTTGAAGAGGACTGAGGCATCGTTGTCCTATGTACAATGTATCTTATATTTTGTATCTTCTTCAATAATGTGTCTGTTTTTCCTAATACATGGATGTATGCTTTCTGGACAGCCCTTGAATATTGCATTCATGCTGTGTGTAACGCCTGTAACAATTTAGGCAATTTAAAAAAATTTTTTTTCAAAATAAAAACACCACAGCAGTACCCATGTGCTCTTATAACTTCATATGCCAGTTGGTAATGTATAGAAGATGCAGGAAATGTGGCTTAGTGTAGAGATCTGCACGGGACTTTTTTTTTCATCCCGCTGTTGTGAACAGAAGTTGAGATGTCATTCTGAGAACCAGTTTATGGCAGGGCCCCTTTCTAACTGCTGGTGTGGAGGGAGATGTGCCACACTGTGATTGGATCTTTCTGGAGGAACAGAAACAAATGTTTAGAAACATCAGATAAGATGCCATGACAACTGCCAGGCCTTCTGCATCCATGGCCACCTAAGAGAGGACTTCTGATTGGACTATGGGTTGACCCTAACTATCACATCCAATAGTATTTGATCTTTTCTAGTGCTTTTCATCTGCTGCAAGATTACTTTACAGTAGTAAAATGAAAATTATTTTTTACCGAAAGTTAATTACTGAATTAGCAATCTGTAATGTAAAATAATTTCTAATAAAAGATCCTTTTCTGTTGTTCACTCCAACGTTGTGTTGAGTGATATGACACTAGGGGTCGCTCTAGGGAGCCCAAACACCTTTGACAACATTGAAAAATTGAATGAAATGAAATTGGGTGTGCAGAATTTGCATAGCTGGCCACACTCCAGACATCTGGGTATAAATAGGCCAGCTTCCAAGACAGGCTGGGGCACCATGTGCAACAGTCAGGAAGCCTCAGGGGTCTGAACAGATCGGTGGGGAAGCACGATTTGGTTATCCGATTCCTCAGAGGTGCCCACAGGTTGAACCCTCCCAGGCTGCGCCTCATCCCCTCCTGGGATCTGTCTGTGGTCCTTCAGGCCTTACAGCAAGTCCATTTGAGACCTTTCAGTCACTGGATCTCAGTGCCCTCTCCTTGAAGACAGCCCTCCTGACTGCACTCACCTCTGTTAAAAAAGTGAGAGATCTCCAAGCCCTTTCTGTCAACGACTCGTGCCTAGAACTAGGGCCAGCAGACTCTCATGTCATCCTGAGACCCCGGCCTGGATATGTACCCAAGGTACCCACCACTCCCTTCAGAGGTCAGGTGGTGACCTTGCAAGCCATCCTTTCTCAGGAAGGTGACCCCAACCTATCTCTATTATGCCCAGTCCGTGCCCCGTGAAATTTATATCGAACACATTCAAAGTTTTAGACATTCTGAACAGCTCTTTGTCTGTTTTGGAGGTCAGCAGAAGGGGAATGCTGTCTCCAAGCAAAGGATCTTACCCTGCCCTTTGGGAGTGAGAGCCTACACAACCAGGGGAGTCACTGCTTCGGCAGCTTTGGCGAATGGGGCCTCTCTTACAGACAACTGTAGATTTGCAGGTTGGGCTACACGTAACACATTCGCTAGATGCTGTAATCTACAAATGAACCCAGTATCTTCCAGAATTCTAAACGCAAGCTTTCTAACTCAGGAGACTGGTGTGGTGTAGAGCTTGCTATTGTACTTCCCCCCTCAGGATGATTACACTTCTTAAGTTCAGTAAGTTTCCTTGGGTAAATCCTGAACCACTCCTTTCATCACTTAGCATGCGTAGCCAAGTTCGGCAGAGGAACTTGCTATTAGAACCCAATACAAGGTAGGTTGTCTGATCATGTGGACTCTTGTATTGGGTTGCTGCTCTACATGTAGTGGCTCCTCTTGTGGCCCCATGTGTGTATTCTCCACATTATATTCCCTAACATGCAGTTTTTCCCCTGAGACAGGCTCTGTCTCTAGGTTCTAAGTTTTGGTAGTCTCTCCTTGCATGGAGCCCACCTCAGAATCTTCCCTATGTAGCACTCCCTCTGCAAGTCTTTACGTGTTATTCACATGTTACCTCTCCTCCGGGTAGGATGTGATCTCCGTAGTGTCTCTCCGACAGTCACTGACCTAACGTCTCCAAGATTCTCAGCTGCTTACTATGATTCTACTACGAGGAAAGGCTCCAACTGAGGCTTCGGCATTGGCAGGTCACGAAGAGGTGAGGTGCATTTATTCTAACTAGTTGGCCGCTTGATATCTGCACCCCCATGCACTTGTGACACAGTCTGGCAATTGTGGCGTTTAGTATAGGGACCCCTAGTGTCGTATCATGCGACACAACGCTGGTGTGAACGACAGAAAGGGTTACATATCTTGGTTACATATTGTAACCCTTGTTGCCTGATGGAGGGAACAGAGATGTTGTGTCCCTCATGCCACAGCTCCGGATTGCCTCTGAGTGGGTTGAGATGCTTCTCGACTCCTCAGAGCAGAACAAGTGAGCAGATCCCGCGTTACCCTATTTATACCCGGATGTCCGGGGCATGGTCAGATATGCAAATTCTGCACACCCAATTTCATTGGCCTTTTCTCAATGTTGTCAGAGGTGTTTGGGCTCCCAAGAGCAACCCCTAGTGTCGTATCACTTGACACAAAGTTTCTGTTCCCTCCTCCAGGGAATGAGGGTTACCATACATATTGGGCACAACTTGATTGCAAATAAAAATAAAAAAATAAGACGAGAAAAGAAAACATGGTACTTATTAAAAGATTCACCCTTTATTTAAATATATGAACACAGAAAACTGCTTACTTTTTTCCAAGTGTGGAAAGAGCCTCTCACGCTCCCGCTCTAATGACATGACTCTTCAAGAAGTAACTACACACACTGCGTCGTCTTCTTGTTGGACAGGTGTCAGCGTTAAGGTGCAATACTGCCACCAGTGAGGTCAACCAGGTACTGGTGCTGAAGTATTTACGTGTCGTGTTAACATAAAAATCTTATGCATATTGTGGTTACCACCAATACTGTCATTACACAATATTGTCACACCCTAAATTAACATGATGTTGTTATTTCATTATTGCTTTGATTATCGTCAATACCGGTATATTACAACACCCCTAATATGGTTGATGGTGTGGTCTGAATGATTACAGACATTCCCACCTCTGTTAATAACAGAAAACTGAACACTGTTTCCAAAATTGATCCAGTTTCAGTGCTTTGATATTATTATATTTATTTGTAATGTTAGGAAATTAACAATAAATCAACATTAACATCTTAAACTTGCACTAATATGTCATTTATACCACCTAAGCAGTAATTTATTATGATCGCATGTCTTATTTAGTGATACAAGCTCAGAAACATTTATAACCTGTTGAAGTTTTTTTATATTGTTTATTGATTTGGTGCCATGATGGATATTGAAATGTTGTTATTTATTTTTCCTTTTAAATAGTATAGATGATTACTTAATGGTAATGCAATATTTGTGAACACAACTGTGTATGTCAGACTATAAATCCCCCAAAACTATGCATGGGGCCTTGCTTTGGTGTTGTTACGCCCCATCTAGGCATAAAGGACACCACATGAAATGAGAGAGTAAAGCAAGGAGTCTTTTTAGAAGTTTTAATGATATAATGAAAAGAGCAAATTGCAGCACGCAGTATAAATATTTTGGGAAATCTTTTCAGGAGCTGACTTGGCCAAAAAAAAAAAAAAAAAACGGTATTTTAAGTATCCAACAAAAGAAAATAAAAATAAAATATACTACCCTACTCCCTAACCAAAACCAAAGTCCAAAAAGTGGGTACAATAAACAAAAAAGGCATCAGACTCCTTATCTTCCTTATCTTACCTCCTTACCAAGCTCTCACTATTTACACTTATATACAAATTATTTACAAACTTGAAAGGGGCAATCCAGAACAGTGTCAGTAATCAGGCAACTGGGTCAAAATACAAAACAGCTTCACTATCAGAGAACAAATAATCACAGGGCAAATTTATATAACTACACACAGCAACGCCAAAGCAACACTTTCTTACAACAAAAAAACAGTTTCCTTCCAAATGAACTGACATCAGGGCTTAGGTGTGCCTAGAGTTGACTGCACCAACCAGGATGGTCTAGTCATCTGCAGAAACCAATCAGCAGATCCCCTGGACACAAACACTTCCAAAAGAAAGAAGAGACATAATAGAGGTTTGTAACAGTTGCCACCCCTCATAGACCCCATGCTACCCCTTTGCCACCCTAAAAATGATTTTGATGTTGACTTCTGCCCCTTTTCACATTATTGCAGATTGGGATTCAAAAAACTTTTTTCCCCTTTGTACTGAGCTCGAACTGTTGCAATGAATTAATTTTGACAACTAATAGAATGTTAAACATTGTCTGTTTGCATGTTCAGAGTTCAATGCTTCATCAGCACCATGAACTGAACTGGTCCATGCTGGTCCATATTTGGAAACAGCTCCACCTGTTGGTTGTGAGATACCAAAAATGCTTATAACATTCAAACAGTTGGTCAGAAAATCATTGTCAATGGATTCCTTGGGTCATGCCGAATCTGAGGATATAAATTTTCAGCTGAACCGTGTGTCTGCCATTTTGAAATGTGTCATAAATTGCAAAATCTTGTAAACCAGTTGACATATCTGCACAAAAATCGGTAGGGATCATCGACAGCATGTCCCAGAGGTACCTGAGAACTCATTATATATACTACTTCTATTCCAAACCCACCAGCCTCTGCTTAAAATTCATTCTGTGTTTACCACAATTAATACAATCCTCTCTTTGAATGATGCTCTCGTGGCCGATGTTGTGCCAAATTTCAATTCCCTCCCAAATTATTAACCAGGAAACCTGTTTGAACAGTAACTGCTACCAGTTTTCTTTCTGGAATTTAATCCAGCACAAAAAAAATCTGATCAGGTGCTACTAGAGATCTGCATGAAATCAGACCTTTAGCTCAGTGGATGGGCCTGTGCTTTTAATCATGAGGTTGTGGGTTAAAAAAAATTATGCTCTTACTGCATATTTACGTCTACATTTTTTGCATTGTATAACTGATTTTATAACCTCATAACTGCATTCTGACCCACATTTTATTCTCGTTTGTCTTTATTTTCAGCTCGTCTGCCTGTTCCTAACATTACCAGAGACTGTTCATCATCATCTTGTTCATTGTTGGCTTATTCATTCACCAACCAGACCACACATCTCAACAATACTCAACTATGTCAGCCATGTTCAGGTACATGTGACAGTCTTTCTAGATTTTCACTGATTGCTCCTTTATGAGAAATTTCATTCCAAGTGTTATTTTTAATTAATTGAACATCACTTTACTGACATCTCATCTTGACTTTTCTATCTGCTGAGATGTTTTCATTAAAATAAAGGGAAATATTTTTTTCCCTCCAATGATGAAACAGGAAACTAGTTTGTAAAGATTAATTCATTTGTCATTTTCATTGTGTGCCAAATATTGTACAGAAATTACACACTTCAGCTCCTATAATAAATGTCCTTCACTGGTAAAATATTCATTGTGTTCTTTTATCTCCTTAGATTGTACATTCTGTTGTCATGTTACTGAAGCTGTGACTCGATTGGTCATCTCTGCTGTGGTGAGCGTGGCTGCTGTTTTTATTATGGTGTATGACATCACATCCAGAAAAGGTGAAAAGTAGAGATGACAAAACAGACATCATCATCATCAAACCCTTGCAGATAAATTATATATTCTAACATTGTTAATATGTCATTTGTGACATTTTTGGCAACGCTGAATGTGTCCAACCCTTGTCAGAATATTTTTACATCCACTAGGTGGATTTTGTTGTTATTGTGGGTTTTTTTTTTTTGTTTGTTTGTTTGTTTTTTTTGTAGCTATTTTTTTTCATATCAATAGCGCCACCTACTGGTTCAGTGTATCAGTGTTAGCAATGTTAGGAGGCTTTTTAAGTCAGTGCATGTAAATCTGTCATAGGCAAATTTAGTTGCATTTTCATAAATTCATTTCTTAAATTATCCTTTGACTATGTTCTGGTCATCATCATTATTTTAATTAAAAAAGCTTCAATTGTGCAAAGTGATTCAAAACAAAGTATGCATTATTGTGATCCAGCACAGAGCTGGTTTGGTTCATTAGAACTCATTAGAATTTGAAATCCTTATGGAGAAAATGAATTGGAAAAATACTTCCATAGTACATGTGTCAGTGTATGTTCCAGTTTAGTTTCTTTTTTTATTATTTGGTTATGTTTCCTGTTCTTGTTTAGTTTGATTCTCTGCACCCTTTGTTTGTTTCCATGGACACTAATTTGACCACATCCATTCCCTTGGTAGTTTCCAAAGTTACTCATTAGTCCCTCTTTTGGTTATGTATTTATAGCCCTGCCTTTCCTTAGTTTCTTTGTCCTGTCTCCATTTTCTCCTAGATTTTTTCATGTAGAGTTATTAAAACTTTGTTTGTTTGGACTCCTTGTGCTCCTTCGAGTTTCTCACCCTAACAACCCGTATCAAACTTTTTGCACTTTATTTGCATGTTTGAGTTGCATGTCATATTTACGGTTGCTTTTTTTTATATATAACAGAATGCAAATAAATGTAATAGTCTGCTGTTTTAAATAAACTGTTTGAATATTATAAATGATCATTATTTAAGCAAATTATATTTTCAGTGAAAAGACTGCTTGATAAGCATAAACCATTGTTATTTTAGTATCATTAATATACTAGATTAGTTGGCATTCAAAATTTGAAGTGGTTTGGTGTAATTCATATTTTCTTTTTTCATTTGAATTTCGATTTAAACTTTTCTAAAATTTCTTTTAAGTTAGTTTCACTCATTAGATGACGGGTCTCTTGTGTTAGTTAATGATTACATGAAGTAAAACATCAAATATTTTATTTCTGCTTTAAACGATTGCAAAAAAAATGTCATAAATATTATATTTTGCTGATTAAATGTTGCATTTAATTATTTTAAAGTAATCCTACCTATCTGATGAGAATTTAAAAAAATATATAAAGATTAGGTGTATCACTGTCCGTCTGTAGTTTGGTCTTAGTTGTTTGAGATCCCCTGCATTTAGACTCTCTTTTTGGTTCACATATAGACCTTTTACCTGAGTAAACAATTTACAAATTCTAACTTCTGATTGGCTGCTCTTCTATTCCGGTCTCCATAGGAACTGTTGTGGCAAAATAAAAATGACACTCACCGCTTAAGAGACAAACTCAGTCAACTGTTTTTTCATAAGTTTGTTCTTTGCAAAGAAGGTCAGACAGTCTTACAGAAACACAGGTTACTGCAGAGTGAGACCCAGAAGGGAGGGCTCACTCCAACTTATATCTAACTTTCAAGGTTACAACTTTCCACACATAGTAAGAGTCAGATAAATACATTCTGCTACGTCATACTCCCAAGATTCAAATCTTTATATTTAGGGCCCCAATACCCTTCTCTCACGTCATCCTCACACCAGGTACAGATAAGTAAAATGAATTTTTGTTCCACATAACCCATTCAAATAGCGCCCATCTGTTTTTAATGTAGCTAACCTCGGCAGCTTCGTTATCTGCACACTCGTTAAACTTTGAGGAGTGAGGCACTGACGGTCATTGCGACTTTGCAAAGTGATGGCGCAATGGAGCCATGTGCTTTTTAACAACATAGGTTTAACATTAGCTTTATCAGCTCGGAATATACGCTAATTTGACTAGAAACACTGGAGACTGAAAATGCAAAGCATTCTTCTGGTTAAGAGTCCCCAGCAAGCAATAGGCGTCATTTCACCTTCTCGGTTAACTATAGACCCGATATAGTCAGGCTATGTGCGCAAATACCTTGAATTTGGATACATGTCTTTTTTTTTTTTTTTTTTTTTGGCAAAATAGATGTGAGATGCATGATATTCCATTTCCATCACGTAAGCAAAGTGAACAGCGTTTACAGTGTGTTTTGTTTCATTTCTTTGACATGTTCTATGTGTAGCCTGTTTGTAGCCAAGATTTAGCTCGTAGTCAGACTCATAGTCAAATCTGATTGATTGTAGTTTTTGGCCAGGCAGCGCATAAGATGGTTGCTATACCATCATGTTCGCAGTGTCAATAATATCTACAAAGATGTAAGTGTCATTTCATGTCATGGTATATATGTAGCCACGCTTTGGCTCTGAATTAGATGGGCTAGGTGTAGTGTGCTTTTAGCCTACCCTAATTTTAGACCAGCGATGAGCATGGCCAAAATAGTCTTAACCCTTTCACACGTGAGTTTAAAATATTCTAGCTGAGCCCCCAGAGTGAGTTTTTTTAGGCGACCGTTATTTAGAATGTATAGCCTCATTGTTTCCATGGCGACGCGTCGTGTTTGTCACCTGACACAACGCAGCTACAATAGCGCTGTATAACACTTGTATCACTTTTATATAGTTTTTTTCCTTTTTATTATTAATATTCACAAACGTGCCGACTGTATTATGAAATATCCGATATTCCGATTCTGAAATATGTGCAAGTAAATTTATTTGGAGGTTTAAACACTTTTATAATGAGCGTGTTAGTTGATCCATGCCGAGTGATGGGCGCCGCCATGTTAGTTCGCGCTGAATCCAAGCTGTGG
>JAHKKF010511110.1:0-11245 GCA_019740295.1 Labeo calbasu
AATTTAAGTATTTTGTGCCGTATCCTTGTAATTCTCTAGCTGTAAAGGCGATCTCTCCGGGTTTTCTGCAACCATGCTGCGCGCGCATCCCGAATGTTAAACAGATAATTGGTCTATACACACAAAGAAAGATACAAAGCGAATGAGTCTTATACCATGCAGAATTGACGCGCTACATGTAAACAATATTATTTGTTGTATTTTCCTGTTAAAGTAACGGAGTTCCTTTGAGATTCTTCAGCTTTTAAGAACTGCCCGTTTCTCCGTTAGTAGCTGGAACTAATACGCAAACGGCAATCTCATTGGCTGGCGCTGACCTATTATCGTCTCTGTTTTGATTTCAGCAAATCAGCTTGAGTGAATGCAGACAACGTGATTAATATTCATGAACCCAGCGGCTCATAAATCCTTAGTGCGTTTTATATTGTTACTAGTAGTAGAACTTGTAGTAGTTTTGTTATCTTGTCAGTATTATTTTAGTTCTTTATTCTTTTTTTATAGAATCACTAAATTACAAACAATATCTTAAGCACCACCACCAGTCCTAAGTTCAGTCAACATGACAAATATGCGTTCATACATGGTTGTTCTACTTACTAAAGTTCTAATTACTAAAGTGTAATGCTAAATTATCATAATGTCATATTATAATGTTTGACTGATTGATGCTAAATAATCAAAAATATCTTGTATCCCAATGAACGAAGGTTTTACAAGTTTGGAACAACATGAGGGTGAGTAATTAATGACAGAATTTTCATTTTGGGTGAACGATCCCTTTAAGCTACAACATCGTTGTGATGTTTTTATCGGCTACTTGAACTGTCATTCTGACGGCACCCATTCACTGCAGAGGATTCAGTGCTAAGCTCCGATGACAAAACAAATTACGTACATCATAGAATGTACATAAATGTTAAAGGTAAATGGGTAAATATTAAGGAATATTATGTTCATTTTTGGGTGAACTTTTCCCTATATATTTTAGCCATTCTTTTTCAATACATCACAAACCTATCACTACTGAATCTGGTAGGCTGATTGTTCTGTATAAGACTGAGACCTAAATAAATGATATGGCTGATGCAAGATTGTACCTTCTCTTTGAGCTGAGATGAAGTAGATCTACCCCTCTCCTCAGTAACACCTCCACCCTCCCGCACCGTCACGGCCCGAACAGCATAGAACGCGTAGGTGTTGCTCTTGTGCAGCAAATGCATGTGATCCGAACCCCTGGTTAGCTAACGTCAGGAGAGATCAGCATCGCTCCTGGTTAACACACTGAGAACGGCATGTTCTCCTTTCTTCATCTCGTGGAAGGCCTTTCACATCCTCCTCTTCCTCTAGGCAATGAAAGAGGGAAGGAGTTTGGGAATGGTGTACCTCCCTCACACTGGCTTCTCAGGGGATGAAGGATGCCTGCTGTGTGTTCCTCATGTGTGGGTGGTTTGAGGAGCAACTTTTCTAGCATTAATTAGCTAATTATCATGGTTAATAATGGGAAGGAGGATTAATTTTTGACAAGGCCTGTGTATTTTTTTTCTACGCAGTGCATCTTATTTGCTTTGAATTATTGAGTTTACCTCAGTTTCATGTTGTTTTTCATAACAGCATAATCTGGACAGCTGATTATTTATGAATAAATGTATTCCCCCTCTTCTGACAGCTTTTATTTGTTGTTGTTTAGCATTCTGTAGAAAGTTCTCTACTAAGAGCATTTCATAATCCACCCTAAAAGATTTTAATTAGTTTTTAAACATACTTTTCTGATATAAGCATGTTTTAAATGCTAATGCTATGGTCAATTAGCCATTAATGCATGTTTAATGAAGAGTTTGCTATTGGTAATGCATTCATGATAAGCGCTTAATTCAGCGTATCATGTTCTGAATCATTACTGCACACAAGGAGAAGAAAAACTATGACTTCTGTTTGCCCTCCAGGACATTTTAAACGATCTCTCTATGAAAATATACTCTGTATATTTTCAAAAGCCAAAAGTCTGATTGCACAAATGTTTTCTCTAGCTAGCTCAGTAGAGCTTGTCACTTTTTTAATGTTATAAATTGATACAATTTTAATTGCAATAGTTTGTCAAATAAAAAGTTTGAATCTTGTACTTTACCTTTTACAGGTTTTTTTTGGTGCTTGGTGATTTTTTATGGTTTATTTTATTTTATTCTTTTTTAAATGCTTACCTTCAATTCTTCAATACCTCAATCCTCGGCAATAACAACAGCTGTTATTTTTTTTTTGTTTGTAGGCAACACAGAAACGGAACAAAAATAATTTTCTATGTCTATGTGTGTGAGCATACACCGAGCCCTACACAACAGCGCCACTGGCCTGGGAAAGAGTTTGAAACCATAAATAGCGGCACTTCTCTGCTAGATCTGGCATAATAGAAAAGCAAATCACTTCTCAGCCTCTCAGCCAGCAGTTGTGTCAAAAGCAAAAGATGATTTCTATGTAAGAGCCACAATCTGTTCCCTTGTGTTGCTGTGAACCGTCCAGCATAACGACATCAAAGATGACAGAGTTGACCCACTGGACATAAAAAAAGGAAACACTGGCCACTGGACTATGCCATACATTATTGCTAAGGTCAACTCTCGACTGGTCTTACTGTCAGCAACCCAATGACCGGTCGGTCTTAGATGTGGAAAGCTTCTGGATGAATGCACTGCGCACCTTTGGGATTAGGTTAAGTGGTATCTTTTACTACTGTGTCTTTATCTGTAAAGTATAGCACATAGAAATTCAATATTTTCTTCCTACTAACACATTAGTGTTCTTCGTCTTTTTGAATTGAACATTTTCTGGCAAAATTCCCATTACAATCTCCAAACGTCAAGTTTTTATAGACATGCAACTGCAATTTTAAGCATTAAAATAGTTATAATAGTTGCATTAGGGAAGATTTAGCCTGGTTTTAATACATTTAGATGTACAATTTATATACTTTACACTCCTTCTGTATATTACATAATTTTACCAGTAGGTGGCGACAAGTGATTGTCTTTATAAGAGACTCATTTAAGATGCAGATTCGTTCAGAAACTGAACAAGTGCATCTTAAAGAAGTTCACTTCCAGAACAAAATTTTATAGATAATGTACTCAACCCCTTGTCATCCAAAATCTTCATGTCTTTCTTTTGTCAGTCGTAAAGAAATTATGTTTTTTGAGGAAAACATTTCAGCATTTTTCTCCATATAGTGGACTTCTATGGTGCCCCGAATCTGAAATGTGGTTGTAAATGATCCCAGCTGAAGAAGAAGGGTCTTATCTAGTGAAATGATTGGTTTTTTTTTTTCATAAAAATAATACAATTTATATACTTGTCTTGTCTCGTCTTGCTTTGCCTGAACGGTTCATGACAGTTAGGGTATGTCGAAAAACTCCCATCTCATGTTCTCCCTCAACTTAAAAATCTTCCTATATCGCTGTTTTACCTTTTTTGTTAAGGGTGTTTGATCTTCTTTGCATGTTCACTTTGCAAAGACTGGGTCGGTACTTCTGCATGGATGATTTAGGATGATTTTGAAATGATTTTTGAAGATGAGGGAGAAAATTCGAAGTTTTTTGACATACTTAACTGTCTGGAATATTATATAACATAATACACAGAGTTTAGGCAGAGCAAGACAAGAAGGGCGTTTGAAATTAAAAGTATTAAAATTGTATTTTTTAAAATGAAAAAAAAAAAAATGATCGTTTCACTAGATAAGACCCTTCTTCCTTGGCTGGGATCGTTTACAACTGCATTTGGGATCGTTTGAAGCCGCATTTTGGAAGTTCAAACTCGGGGCACCACAGCAGTCCATTATATGGAGAAAAATCCTGAAATGTTTTCCTCAAAAAAAAACATAATTTCATCTGAAGAAAGAAAGACATGAACATCTTGGATGACAAAGGGGTGAGTACATTAACTGGTATTTTTTTTCAGGAAAGTGGACTTCTCCTTTAAGTCACTGAATCATTCATTCAACCAAATTGTTCAAAACACTGGTGCATTCAGTACATTTGAGTGAGTCACTGAATCATTTACTAAATGGTTCATTTGGAAACTACATGCGCTGCTGTGGCTTTGTTTTGAATGAAAATACGCAAACACACACATTACTGTATATGTGTATGTCTGTATACTGTATGTGCTTAACAGAATGGAATAAAACATTCAAAGCTTGTTTGCAGAGCACCTCACTGAGCGTAAAAGGTTCTGAAGTATTTATTCATGATTAAAATATACTGACCCCATGACATTCAGCTGGATTCTCATGAGCAAATCCAATTTTCTAGCGATAATGATTATGATAGTGTAAGCAGATGGTGGTTGGTGTATTTATATGCAATCATCTATGTTTTGGGGGCAAAGAAAATTAAGATCCTTTTCTATGTGAGACAATGAGTAGGAGGCTGATATTATCTCAGAATAAAAATCTTTTGTTTAAAGATGCTCAAAATTTTGTGTGAAGAAGATGTCAGTCTCAGTAATGACACATAAGCGTCATAACATTCAATGGATTGAAAGATATAACAAATATTCAAGAATAAAAGAGCAAAACAAACACACCAAGACGTACTGATGTTCAGTGTGCTTTTTATGTGATATAACTGTGTTCTCTTAAGTGATTTGTTTCTGTGCATCACGTGACACTGACAAAACATAAAAACAATCTTGTTAATATGAGTTCTCATGCTGGCATTCCATTTAACCAGAAAATGAGTCACAGACAGAGATAATTTCTTTCGTTTTCAATTCTCTTTAGAACAATTCATAAGTTTGGGTTTAGAAGCCACTGGCAAATGATTCCGAACAAAAATGCAGAAATATTTAAACGAAGAGAAAAGGCTTGAGTTATACATATTAAATGTCTTTTAGAGGTGCATGAGAGTCTTTGCTTAAATAATTTTTCCTTTCAGAGACATATTTCATTTTGTCAGCAAGAAGACATAATACTTTTGTATCTTGTCTAAAAGGTTCAGAAACTCACTTTACATTTATATTCATTTAATTTAATAGTGCTACTTCATTCTGCTTTCTAAAAACCCTTAATTAATTATAATTTTTTCTATAGGTAACATGAAAAGTTCTGTGAACAAAAATAAATGAATAAACAGATTTTAAAAATCATAAAAAATATAATTTGTAGATCTCATGCAAAATGAACACACTCTAAAAAAAGCTGGGTTATTTTTTTTTTACCCAAATGCTGAGTTCATCTTGCTGGGTCATTTTATTGGGTTATTTTTAATATTTTTTACCCAGGTGCTGGGTAGGTTTTCTTTAACTAAGTTGCTGGGTCATTTTTAACGCTGGGTGATTTCTTTCTGCCCAACCGCAGTTCTTTAGCAAAATAAAGGTTTGTACAGATTTTATTTCATTAACTTCTTTACTGTGCTGTAAATTGTATTATTTTACGCAACACAACATAAGGACGAGATGTCAGTCAGCTGCGTCAATTGGTGCACTTTGTTATAGTACTTAGTTTAATTTAATTTGATGTTAAAATTAGGGCTGTCAGTCGATTAAAAATTTTAATCTAATTAATTACATGATGTTTTCATTCATTAATCTAATTAATTACACATCAAATTTGGCTGAGAAATTACTCCCAAAAGATAATTTAAAGTCACTGTTGTGTAAAGCACCAAACAGACATTGCAAAAAAGTAGCTTCAGCAAGAAATAATTATTTAATGCAAAATTTAATTTATTACACATAAACATTCAGGCTGCAGTGGCCTAATGTAAACTATGGAAAAGAAGACAATTTGTTGTTCATAAGATGTAAGTTATTATTCATAACCAAAACAACTTTGTTACCAACAGTCTTCAAAATACCCTCTTTCACGTTCCACAAAAGAAAGGTCTGAAACGACATGAGGGTGAGTAAATGGCAGAATACTTTTTTTTTGGTGCACTATCCCTTTAATATTATTATTATTTTTTATTCTTACTCTTATTTTTATATATTTTTTTTTTTAATGAAATTATACTCTAAACAAGAAACTGAATCTTCCAGCAGGTGGCGGTAAATGTCTTCGATTCGTTCAAACGGCTGCTTGATTCTAGAACGAAGTAAACGGCTCTATTTATAAACTGGCTTTTGACTAATTGGTTAAAGAATTCGTTCAAAACGCGGATTCATTCAGAAAGTAAAAACATCACTGTGTTGCTCGGAGATGCGCAACAATTTTGCTGTGGCTTCAAAGGTAACATGTTGAGCAAAAACACATAATATTGAGTTTAAAATATAACACAATATCAACTTCATATTTACTTACCTGTTGTATAAAATCACATTCACATAGATCGGGACAAAATCAGCACATGTGTCATATATTGCCCTTGCTGCCTGTGTGATAAGTATAAATATGAGACAGAACACATATAGGGGCATTTTTTGCACCAATATCTTGACTTGTATGGCATAAATGCATTTGTGGAGTTGTTGCCCTGCATCATATTCGTCAACAGTCAACTATATGAAATATAAGATGACGTACAGGTCTGGGGGCGGGACCAGTGCGTTAACTGTAATCGCGTCATTTTTCATAACTAGTTAATTAAGTTAACACGTTAAACTGACAGCCCTAGTTAAAATATGTTCTCTAATGTCAGTACTTTGGCCATGTCCACACTAATACGTTTTCGTTTGAAAACGCATCTTTTTCTCTCCGTTTCGGCCTTCCGTACACACTGAGACGGCGTTTTTGGTCAAGGAAAACAGAGCTTTTTGAAAACGCTCTCCAAAGTGGATACATTTGAAAACGCCGTTTTCGCATTGCAGTGTGGACTGAGAAAACGGAGGCTTTCGAAAACGATGACACATGTTTAGTCATGTGACCCATATTGTACCAATAGATATCCACGTTTATACCGGTAATTGTGGCTGTTTTGTGCTATTCACTTTTTTACACTGCTGCTAAAGATATATTTGTACACTCTTCATATTACAGTCCTAAAAAGATGACAGAAAATGTACTCACAGTTGCTATCCTGACTCCTGCAACTAAACGTGAGTGCAGCTGCTTTTTAGATCAAACATGAGAGCGCGCGACATGGATGCGTTAGTGAATGATGAGATATTTCTGTAAATAAAATGATCCTGCGAAGAATTGCGTGAAAACGTATTATGTCTTTTCCAAGTCTGTATCATCTTAGTGAGTTTTTACGCATGCGCAGTATGGCGAATTTAACGTTTTCCTACGTTTCAGTGTGGATTGAAAACCTTCGGAAAACGATTGAAAACGCTAGTGTGGACGGAGAGCGTTTTAAAACGAAAACTCCGTTTTAAAATGTATCCGGATTCATGTAGAGAGTCAGTCACGGCATCTTTCGGCTACCAGTGAAATGCGAAGCCGCGGTCTGACGTTTTAAGTTACCCTGGTGAACAGCAGCCATTCACCGGCTCTGATTTCGGTGACACACCAGTGTGTGTTCTTGCTTAATAATAAATGTTCATCTTTTGATTATTACTATTGCCTCTAGTAATTCTCTGTGTGTTTTTTTTATAAGTTCGTCCATTTTAAGCCAGCAATAATCATTTTTAAACAATAGTTGACTTAAATAAAATAACCCAGCATGTTTGGTTAAAACATTTAACCCAACCAGCTGGGTCAAAATAATCCAGCATGTGTTCTGTCCAATATTTACCCAGCGATGGGTTGCCAAATAACCCAAGTTGGGTTGTTTTTAACCCAGCATTTAAGTACAATAACAATATAAAAATTTTGAATAAATGACTTTGTCCAAGAAAAAAAACTATATCTCTTTTCATATCTTAGCAGTTCACAAGGGGGATCATAATTAAGGGGTCTGTGGCATCAGAAAGTTTGAAAACCAGTATTATATCTGTCTACAGTTTTCTCAATGGACTTACCTGTAACGAATATCAGTGCAAACCCAAAAACTCAGTCATGGCATCTTTATTTAGGTTTTCCGTTCAGTTTCTTTCTAAAGCTAAAGCAAAACCCTCCTTACCAAAGCCCAGACTGCAAAACACTGCAAAACAAAATCAGCCATCATCCGTTCAGTTCCGGCGTTGAGACTGTTGGACGTCTCAAAGTCTCCTTTAGCCTTTCAAGAAGCAGTGCAGGAATGAGACAAGCAGAACGGTTTGTTGTCTGCTTGTCTTCACTCTATTAATCTGTGTAACACAGTGCTCTCCTGATCACAAATGACCCTTCAACTTCAAGGTGACATTCTGTGGCAGAATGCCGCTCTGCTTTCTGTTCCAAATCTCTGTCACCGGTGTCCACTTCAATCTGCTCTGTCTGAATCTGAAGTAGTGAGTAAACCCATCCTCCATTAACTCAGTGCAGCGCTTCAGTCTTAGCCCCTAGTTCTCCTCCATCTCCTCCTTACACACAGAATCTAGTGATTATCACAGCACGACTGGAACACTGTGGTGACAGTTTGGGGGTGACTCATTCTAAAAAGCAAAACAATTATAGAAAAAATGACATAAAAAAAAGATGAGCAAAAACCTTAGAATAGGAAGAGAGAGGGAGAAAAAATGAACTGCTTCTGAACTATACCATGTATGAAGAGGTGGTGAACGCTACCAAGTGGAAGAGGATTGTGCCTAGAGCAGAAACTGATTAGGAACATTGGTGTTTAATAATGGAATTTCCATAATGGAATTTTTGAAAAATTGAATGATCAAAAATACAATTTTTTGATGAAAATTAATGGTGAAGACAAAAATGCAACGTAAATATGTTTGTACATATGAATATGTTCATATGTTATACATATAACAACAATTTTTCAACATTTATTTGAAGTGGAATTTTTTAGTAACAGTATAAAACTCCTAGATACTGCTGGGGGCTTTGACCAAAAATCTGTATCACACTTTTTTTTTTTTTTTTAGGATTTTGGCAGTTTGACAGTTTATCACAATGTTTTTTCCCTGACTGTGTCTTTATATTAATCAGAATGCTTGAAACAGTTGCTGAACTATTTAATTTAATCATGATCCAAACAAACATGCTACTGTACATATAGCATGATTTTGATGTAAACTAGATTGTATAATTTCACAATTTAAAGCAAAAACAGAATGGTCTGACCTTAGCTTTGTGATATTATGCTACATAACTGAACAAAACAAAAACAACAGATGAGCTGAATAAAAATGCAAATTCACTCTCTGACAGCAGGTGGCGCTTATGGAACAGCAGTAATATAGTGTTTCCTCAGTTACCGCTGTAAACAAAGCAGCACTAAGCTTTTAAATACTACATTAATGTGCATTATGCGGAGGTAAGATGAAAGGAAAATACTCTAAACTTTTATTAAAACAGTTTCTCTCAGAAATACAATTATATAAACCTCTCACACTTAGTTCAGTATTTAGAATTTTCTTCCTACATTCCGCGCATCGTGAACAGTGATCTTGACATGCCTGCTACAGTATTTTCTCTTCTCTGCGTTCGTCTTCAACGTCTCTGGCTTCTGTTTACAGTTGGTTTATTTGCCTAGTTAAAAAATTCTTTTTGTGTTGTTATTACTAGTTCGAAACGTTTTCCATCCATTATTTAGAAGTGTATGCAGTTAATAGGGATCTCTCAATTAATGACGCTGTGTATGTTGCTCAGGCACTTTCTTAAAAAAATAAAATAAAATAAAATAATAATACTGTTTACATAATTCAAACTGGTTTACTGTTTAAACCAGTATATCGCATTACTCTTAGCTGTTCATACGGCCACTTTAATGCATATAAAGCACACATATATTTATAAGGCAAACCTGAAATGGAATAAAGAGATTACGTGAACTCTGCTCACGTCATTCTCTGGTACTATATGATGTCCTTAGGCAAGAGAAATACTTGAGGAACCACTTCTTGCCTAAAAATTCTTGGCAATCCTGTATGTGATGAGAATAATACGTTTCTGCACCGATCATTCAGAATTAGCATTACTCTAAAGTAGCCCTATGCTGATTATGGCAGTACCTGGAATGCTGATAATATGATGTTCTCTCTGAAGCTTTCATTAAGAAAATAAGCACTCATGAGACAGAATTGCATATTTGCGGGGCTGCTTAACTCATTAACAGTTTATGTGGCCCGGTAAATTCATTTTAATGTGTTTTTATGTGTGCTATGGCTGTTGATGTGTACGATCAAAGTGACGCTGATGAGGAACTGGCTGTTGTTTTGAAAAACCTGAAATATTTATTATGCATTGACTAATTCCACTTAAGCTTGTAAATGTTTAATGGTTTTTTTACACACATCTGAACAACGCGATAAGTATAAAACGCTGTTTTTGTGTGCTCAAATACAAATATAACCTCAACACACTGTTCCAAGAAGATGTGCTCAACGTAACTTACCTAATTAGGACATGTTCCTGGATCAACGGTCTTACTGGTCCTGGAACTACATTACTGTCGATAAATTAGATTTTAGAAACAGACAAGTGATTCCGAACCAAACGTGATGAGATTAAGCAATGCGATAAAGGCTGTATCTTCTATGTAAATCTTCTATTTTGTCCTAAGCAGCTACAACATGATCTGCCAGGGTAAAAGTATGCTGGTAACATTACTATAAGGTCCAGCTAGCATTTGTTTATGCATTGAAGGATAAGTTTACTCCTGAATTTAAATTTCCTGATAATTTACTCATCCCCAGGTCATCCAAGATGTTTATGTCTTTCTTTTTTCAGTCGAAAAGAAGATTTTTGAGGAAAATATTCCAGGATTTTCTCCATATAGTGAACTTCAGTGGGAATCAATGTGTTGAAGGCCCAAATTGCAGTTTCAGTGGAGCTTCAAAGGGCTCTACACGATTCCAACCGAAGAATCATTTTCTAAAAAAAAAAAAAAGTATATACTTTTTAACCACAAATGCTCATCTTGTACTAGCTCTGTGATGCATGTCTATGACTTTGCACTTTATGTCATTACATTGGAAAGGTCATACGTGGTTAGATATTCATCTGTACACTTTGGTTCAAAACTAGACCCTTATTTGTCAGCTGGGATCATGTAGAGCCCTTTGAAGCTGCATTGAAACTGCAATTTGGACCTTCAACCTGTTGATCCCCATTGAAGTCCACTATATGGAGAAAAATCCTGGAATGTTTTCCTCAAAAACCTTAATTTCTTTACGACTTTTGGCCAGAGGAGAACTGGCCCCCCGACTGAGCCTGGTTTCTCCCAAGGTTTTTTTTTCTCCATTTGTCACCGATGGAGTTTTGGTTCCTTGCCGCTGTCGCCTC
>JAHKKF010511110.1:11343-25396 GCA_019740295.1 Labeo calbasu
TGTTGCCTTTGGCATTGTTGATGTACTGTTTCCTATTTAATACTGTACAGCCGCCTTGTCACAATTCTGTATTGTTAAAGGCGGTATATAAATAAAGGTAAAAAAAAAAAAATAAAAAAATAAAAAAGAAACGCATGAACATCTTGGATAACAAGAGGGTTAGTAAATTATCAGGAAATTTTAATTCTAGAGTGGACTAATCCTTTAACTAACATGAACTAACATTGAGCAATCCATTAGGTAAAGTATTTATCGATCTTCATTAACATTAGTTAATAAAAATACAGCTGTTTACTGTTAGTACTGGTAGTTCGTTATAGCTTAGCACTTGTTCACCCATGAATGCTGGGCAGTGAATGGGTGCCATCGGAATAAGAGTACAAACATCTGATAAATATATCACAATTGTCCATCCACCCAACTTTAGTCCATTAATTAATATCTTGTGAAACAAAAAGCTCTGTGGTTGTAATAAACAAGTTCATCAAAGGGTTATTAACTTTAAAATGAAAGAAATATGCACAGATCATCACTGTTTATATGTGAAAAAATAGTCCACATTGATGGACTGGAGTCATGTCAATTAATTGTGGATTACTGTAATGTTTTTAACAGACAAGGCTTAAGGCTAATCCTAGACCAAAATGTAAGTCTGAAATGTTTTAACTGAAAGAAACTTTTACTGATTGATCTTAAAATATATCAGTGCCTTGGTTTTTTGTCTTTAGATTCACACCAGCAATGTTTTTCCTAAGACACGTTTATAAAAATGACTTAAATGTCCTAATTGAACTATGACCTAATCCTGGCTTTGGCTAAGCCCTGTCTGTGAAACTGGGCCTATCAGCTGTTTCGACTTTCATTCTGACGGCACCCAATCACCCAAGGGACCCATAGTTGAAGAAGTGATGTAATGCTAAATTTGCGATGCAATGCAAAGTTTCGATGAAAAACAAACTCATCTACATCTTGTATAGCCTGAGAGTGGGTATATTTTCACCAAATGTTAATTTTTGGGTTAACTATACTTTGAAACCTTTTTGTACAGTTTTACCAGTATATATCAGTATACAGTATTTAATAAAAGTTAAAAGTTGTTGAAAGGCAAGAACTGGTATTGGTTTGATTTTAAAAAAAGGAATGATATTTTTGGGTATGTCATTTATGACCATTTTTATTTTTGGCTGAACATGAAACTAGACCTGCAATAATGTCTGCAAACATCCATAAAAGTTGTTCATATCACCTCCTTACTTTTAAATACCTCACTGAAAGCAAGTAGGTGGCTGCACTAAAGAGAACCAACTGTACTGGAGTGTTTGTGTGGGAGAGACTGGCTTGCCAGCATGTTACTATCGATGGGTACCACAGTGAAGGATTTCCTTAGCTACACATGGTTGCCTAGGACACAGACTGACCTAGACGTTTAAAAATAGCCACCCTCGGTACCGCCACGTTGAAGTGGGCCTTTTCAAGCCTTGTCCTGTTAATGAGGTGAAACTCATTGTCTGTGTGCTTTGCTCAGTCATAGCACCTTCTACTCACACTGTTTACCTGAAAAACCACCAGAGACAAAGTCAATGCAAAGTGGTCTATCTGAGAAAAAGAGACTATAACGTGCTGTCAAAGCTCTAGAACTTGCTGCCTTTTATATGACTTTCGGCTCGAGTTATCTTAGCCGTATCACTGACTAAATCTTTGTTACCAAAGAAGGTCATAACAAAGACGTGCATAGGAGGACAATCGATTCAATGCAAAGTTAATTTTACCTCTTTCGATACAAGCTCCAGCAGAAAGTATATCACTGCATCTTCATTTTCTTTGCTACTGAGGTGTCATGTTATAAAGCCATTCACGGGAGACGTATTTTGTGACATCAAAAGCGTTTTAGTGAGAGAGAACAGCTATTTTTATTTGCCTGAACCTGGGATCAAGAGAATTCAGAATCCAGACAATGTTATATGCAGGGCCCTTGTGATTTCCTAGCACGCATTACTGGCAATTCTCTTCAGATGTGCCAGAGACAGATTTCAGCCTCTTATCTAATGTCAAGAGAAAGCTTGTGGCTGAGCTCATACAGCTGGAGATGTGTATGCAGATAGGAAGAGTTTGTTCCATTAAAAAATGTCCCCTCCTACCCCGCTTCTAGAGACTAGTGAGGATCTTTTGAAGGTGCTGGATGGCCAACAAAAATGAAAAATTATTAACCACAAAGATGTTACAGGACAGTCTGTCTGACAGTTATTTTGTTCAAAGAAATATATAAATAAATATATGAAAGAAATGAATACTTTTATTCTAAAAGGATGTGATAAATTGATAAAAAGTGAAAAGACCTGAATAAATGCTGTTCTTTTTAACTATTCATTCATCAAATCTTGAAAAAAAAATATCACAGGTTCCAAAAAATATTAAGCAACACATCTGTTTCCAACACTGATAATAACTAAGTATCAAATCAGCATATTAAAATGATGCTGTTAACGATGTTTCCAGCACTGATAATAAGTGAGTATCAAATCAGCATATTAAAATGATTTCTGAAGGACCATGTGACACTGAAGACTCAAGTAATGGCTAATGAAAATTCAGCTTTGCATGTCAGACATAAATTGTATTTTAAAGTATGTATAAATAGAAAAAACGTTATTTTAAATTGTAATAACATTTCATAATATTACTGTATTTTTGATCAAATAAATGCAGCCTTGATGAGCAGAAGACACTTATTTTAAAATAATAATAATAATAAAAATCTTTCGGATTTCAAACTTTTGAACGACAGTGTATAAATAAAATAAGAATAAAGATCTACCAAGACAAACATTTTAAATAAATAGTTTATCCAAAAATGTGAATAAAATGTATGAAATAGATATAAATTAAGTATAAATAAATATAAATATAAATTGAGAACCACAAAGTTAAAGGTTTTAAACTAAAAGTTCATCAAAATGTTAAAATAATATGTTTTTATTAAATTAAATTAAATTAAAAATCACAAAAATTAAATAAAAATGGAAACCACAGAAAAAAAGATTTCAATTAAAGTACAAGATATATAAACAACAAACCACCCAGACAAAGGATTTTATAGGAATAGTTCATCCAAAAAAATAAAATAATAAATAAGAACCACAAAAATTAAACACAAATGTATAAATTAAAATTACAAAAAAAAAAAAAAAAATCGAGAACCACAAAGACAATGATTTCAAAAATTCAACTAAAATGTTTATATATATATATATATATATATATATATACTGAATAGTATGTTCCCAATAGTAAATATTTCTAACTCCCCACATTTTCTCCATTTGATATATCACTGTAAAGACAGCTGTTGTACATGGGAAAAGCACGTCTCCCCTTGACAGACTACAATGACACCTGTCATTTGTCTTGAGCACCTACCTGTCTGACTCTGTAAACCGTAGGCCACAGACAGTGGAGGCTGAAAGATGACGCTTACTTTGATGCTATCAATCATACCTCGGCTTTCACACGGGATCATTGATTTTCGTTGCGGGGCTTGACATTAGCTCGACACATCAGCCAAGCTAATGCGGAGCTGTTTCGACATCAACTGCATCATGTTGTCATCGCTTTTAGCTGTGCGGCGAGTAACAGATCAACATGATAAGTAGAACGATCTCACATTTTAATGTAGATCTTAAAGCTCCATTAATTACAATTATACCATCAACTGTGGTTTAGGGACACGAGGGACACAAGGAACAGGGATGATTAATGCTAATTTATCAGCCCTATTCAGCGTCTGGCTGCTAGCTGACTCATGTTCTATAGAGCCATTAAAATCAAATTATATGGCGCTTGAGACCCCTTTTCTGCAGTGAATACTATGAAGTTGGCTATTTCAGCTTCACACAATTAGATTGATGAGCAAAGCTGATTTCTCATGTGGACAAAAATCAAGCGCCACTCAATGCAGCTTTGATAATCATGGTCAGTTATTAGCAGTATTCATATTTCTGAAGCACCATTACAGCATCATATCACACCGTAAGCAAACCACGCTCTTATTTGCAGTGCAAATCTATTCAAGCCTCCTGTTCAACCCTGCCGTTCACATAATCGCGCTTTCCTCTTAACAGAAGCCCTCTGAATAATTTGATCATCTCACACTGACCATTTTCTAGCCTTCCAATAAGCCTGAACACCCTCGGGCAGCCGCTGGCCAAGGCCAAGCTTGAATCGCTCAGAGAATGGAGTGACCGCTGACTTCAAACTGACAAGCAGATGTTGGCTGACGGCTGCTTTCCTTATTCAGTACCTTCTTAGTAATCCTCCACTCCAGCCTCAGGGAGGAACTTTTCTCGTCTAAAATTTGCCTGTTTGTTTTGGCACATGTCCTTCACTAGTGACTATCCTGAGCTGTGACGTGAAATATAGCAGAACGAAATGTGTTATAAAACACATTAACAAGGTTCATAGAAATATCTTCAATGAATTTAATTTGTTTTCATTTAAAATAATAACTAACTAGACATATTTTAACCACGTTCATACATTGTTAACGGAATAAATTAAATAGTTTTAACTGTAAACAGAGTTGTGTTGATTTATGCTCATTAAAAATGATTCAAAATCAGAATACTGTAACAATTTTAACGGCTGTCAATGGAAAAAAAAAGTTGCTTTTTAGTCCTGATGGTGTAGTTATAACATCGATCACTGATGGCAATTCATCAACGTTCAAAAAAATATTTAGTCCTGAATTTAATATATTTTAAACATGCAATAAAAAGGTTGATATATTTACCATCAAACAAACCCTTATAACTTATTACCAATAACTAATTACTTATTAAACTTATAAACACTTCGAAAAGTGAGTGGATGTTTTATGCAATTCAAACACAATTCTTAAATTTGAGCCTAAATATTTTTTAAGAGTACTATAATATAGCATTAGCAATTTATGTTTCCTGCAAAAAATTAATTTAAATTGCACAATTTTAAGTAAAACTTGCATATAAAATAATTATTTGGTCTCTCGTTTTAAGTAAATCGAGCGCTTGAAATAATTAGTTTTTTGTCATTTTAAGTAAAACTAGCACATAAAATAATTTGTTCCCTCGTTTTAAGTCAAATGTGCACACAAAACAATTCGTTCCCCCTTGTTTTCAGTAAAATGTGTGCTTGAAATAATCAGTTTCTTTCATTTTAAGTAAAATGTGCACACAAAATAATAATCTGCTCCCTCGTTTTAAGGAAAATGTGCACACAAAATAATTTGTTCCCTCATTTTAAGTAAAACGTGCCCATGAAATAATTAGTTTCCTTTTTTAAGTAAAACTTGCACACAAACAATTAGTTGTTCCCTCGTTTTAAATTAAATTGTGCGCATGAAATAATTTGTTCCTTATTTTAAGTAAAATGTGCACACAAAATAATAATTTGTTCCCTTATTTTAAGTAAAACGTACACACAAAATGATAATTTGTTGCCTCATTTTAGATAAATCGTGCGTGCAATAATTTGTTTCTCTTGATTTAAGTAAAACATGCACACAAAATAATAATTTGTTCCCTCGTTTTAAGTAAAATGTGCACACAAAATAATTTGTTCCCTCGTTTTATGTAAATCGTGTGCATGAAGTCATTTGTCTCTCATTTAAAGTAAAATGTGCACACAACAGTGATTTGTTACCTCATTTTAAGTAAATTGTATGAAATCATTACATTCCCTCGTTTTAAGCAAATCGTGCACATAAAATAATAATTCGTTCCCTCGTAATAGTCTGTTCCCTTGTTTTAAGTAAACAGTGCACACAAAATAACTTGTTCTACATCCTGTCTGCATTCTCATAAACCTGTTGCTGCTGTTATGTTATGTAAACACTTTAATTGGGTTTTATTTTGAGTTGGGAATTCTTAGTAGAGTTACAGTATACACATATGCTCAAAAGCCTTGCAGCGTTTGATGGAATCATTTTAAGTGAGAGGCATCTACATCAGTTTATGAGAATAATGTGGACAGGAAGTAGAACAAATAATTTCGTGTGCACGATTTACTTAAAATGTAAGAGTAAACTGTGCACACAATTTACTTTTCCCCCCCTGCATGTTATGTTTGGGGCTCTGTAGAATACAGTGAAACTACTAAATACAACGCTTTTGGGTCCTTATGCTGCTGTAACATCTACCAGCAGGGGCAAATTGGGTCATGTTAACCCTTGTAAATACCCTTTGCATGAACTTCCTGTTATTGATGTCCTTTCCAAAAACAGTTTGTCTCAGATTGATGCACAAACATAGAGCTGATCAATACTCAGGGCAACTGTAGCAGCACACTTAAACCAAACTACAAAATATTTCTTCTCCAAGCATTAGTAAATCAAGCACATGGGCGGCAGTGCAAAATGTGCCATTCATTCTGAGCCCGGAGTGAATGACAAGTGACAGTCAAGTTTCATCATGAAATGAGCTCTCTCCGGCCTTATCAGTGTAACCGAACCAAGTGAAAATTTGATTTAGATGTATATGCACCTCAGTGTATGTGTTATCAAAATATAGACTCAGCATGTAAACACTGCTGACTGATACATTCAGATTTGACAGGTTTTGATAAGTTTGAATTCAGAAGAAAGAATCGCTGCCAGTTTTGTAATGGCAGTAGACTGATGAACTGCTGGGATTTCAATATCCCTCCCACAGGTAGGGTTTCACGGTATAGTGGAATAAAAAAAAAATATCAGTACGAAACCAACAGTTATTCATCACAGTTCTGCACTTCAGAAGAGAGTGTGATGAAGCATAAAAGCAATGTATGTGTACATTACAACAACAGTGTAAAAAAATACATGAAAGCCTGTTTTTAGAATTAAAACTGAATGCATTTATATATATATATTTTTGATTATGCTGGATATATCAGGTAGAGTACATGGCAAATTTTCTCAAGAAAAAAATTCTCCAACACAGTTCAGTTTAATAAAAAAAAATTCATTTAACACCATTATGTTAGGTTTCTCAATTAAACAATTCCATTGTGTTAAACTGACTTGAAACCGTTGCGTTCTGATTTAACACAATATTTTTATTTAAAGAAAACATGTTTCAATTAAGCAGGCCAAAAATAACATTTGATGCTTGTTAAATTTACTGAAGTAAATTAAATTAATCCAATAAAATTCTTTACAACCACTTTACTTAATTCATTCGAGTTGAGCGTACATAAATCATTTTACTTGTGTAACTAGGAAGTGGATTTCCCCTTCCCATCATGCTTTGCACAGGGCTGGATAAGGAACGTAAATGTTGAAATGTTTTTTGAAATATAAACATTTAAATAGTGGCTGAAGAAAGAAATTCATATAGGCTTGAGGATAAATAAATGATGACAAATTTTCATTTTGGGGTGAACTATACCTTTAAAATGATCCAGGACATTTTCCCATTATATGCCAAGTTGTCGCATCAATTCAGTTTGCTGTTGAGCCAGGTATCACAGCTTAATGATCCCATACCATTTCTAAAGTTAGATATCCTGTGGGTGGGCATAAACATCTAAGGCTATCACAATCAATCAAAATCAACATGGTTTGGCAAAAACAGAAAATTGCAATGAGCCATTGTCTCTCCCCAGGACACGATTGCAATCCGTAGCAGGTGAGCAGGAAGGAAAAGCAAGCTGAGGATGAGATCAATACGTAGTTGAAAGAAGCAAGGTCTGAGAGCAATCAGGTGTGGCCAGGCTCACAGTCAGCCAGAAAAAGCGTGAAGCCGGAGGGCCGTGCTTAAACCTTTTCACCTTTTCTGTAGGGAGTTGTGAGCTGGACAAGGATCCGCGCACAGAGCGACAGGACCTTTGCCTGTCTCTGCAGGGTATTAACTGCGTTTTGTGATGGTGATGATCTGCCGCACTGACTAATCCGCACATTCTTTCATATAATTGTTACCTATAATCCACAGGATTTTAAATGGCACATGGAGAATTAGGTGCAGCTAAAGCGACCTGCTGTGTTGGGGGAAATTGACCCTGTCTATCCTCAATTTTCTCCTAGGCCTTTAATTTATTGTGTAAATGTTGTGCTACTGGAGTGGTGGTGTAGTAGGAAGGTGGATGAAGCACTGACAGGTCCAGAGCTGTACCTGTGCAAGCTCATTCAACAGAAATCTATACATTATTAAAGTTTATTCGGTTTATCAGATAACCAAAAAACAAATCAAGACCTCTTTTAAGACATCAATCAATGCCACATTAAATGTGCTAGCCACCATAATTATTGAGCGGCCCAGCAGGAATTCTGGTGCCACAAACAACAAGCGATAACGAGAGAGAGTTCGTCCCCGTTCGACAATGGTTTTGGCACATCCTGTGCATAACAATGATTAAGCTCTATTTTGCTAATCCACCATCACAGCGTGAACTTGAATAATAATGGCTTGATTTAATTGCAGGTACATTACAGACGGTATTTCCTGTCCATTACAAGTGAAGCTGGTTCGGCAGTTAGCTGATAATGGTTTTGCATTTATTAATGTACACAAATGATGTATGCCATTAAAGATAATTACAGGGATAAGTAAAGCAGAGTACACAAAATCAATGACAAGCTGAAGAGTGTGCTGCATCATAATAAAGTATAATTATAATAATCGCAATTAAAAGAATGAATACATTCTATATATAGAATTATTAATAAACACTGTGCAAATAAAGTGTCTTTATTAATAATTAACTGAAAAACATTTCCAGTCCACATTTCAATTAGGACCGAATGGCATAGATAAAATATCTTAATGTGTATTTGCAATACTCTTTGTTTAATAGATAATACAACTAAATTGTAGTTACATGTTGATGAATATTTAAATTCTAACGAATATCATTTACATATTAATGTAATTATTACAATAATTAATTAAATTGTATTTAATAATACCTAACTATGACCTAAAAGTGGAGGAATCACATTATACAGGTAATCAGCCTGTCACATTAATTATTAATTAGATGGCATAATCTTCTCCCAATAGTCATAAATGTTTGCTGAAAGGCAGGTAAATGGGCACCACTCATTTTAGGATTATGGTAACACTTTACAATAAGGTCTCATTTTCTACCATTAGTTAATGAAGTAACTATTAATAACTTTTACAACATTTGGTAACCTATTTACCTGTTAATGTTAGTTCATAAAAATGTATATGTTCATTGCACAGTGCATTAACTAATGTTAACATAAAACTTTTGATCTTAACTCTTTCCCCGCCAGTGTTTTTGAGGAAACTGCCAACCACTGCCAGCATTTTTTTTAAATATAATTTTCATTAAAATTAACATGGCCCCCAGAATATTTTGTTGTATGAACATGCAATACATCAAAATAAAGAACAGAGTCTCTACTTTAAAACAAAACAAAACAAAACAAAAACAACAACAAAAAATCAGCTTTATCGTAGCTTCAAGCTATTTTTTTATCAACTCTTGGGTGTAGGTAAGTTTCATAAAAAAGCAACATTTTGAGCAAAAAGCTGAGAAAGCATGTTTTTATCAAATACTACATCTGGGGTACGTTTCCCGTACAACGACGTATCCATAGTCGATGCATTATTGTGGAAACAAACTACCGAACGCGGTCGCATCTCCGTCGTTTCAACCACATTAGGGCCTGTTTGATTAATCGCGGGTTCCCTCTTACGCCATACTCTGGGGTTCCCTGCGCACTATTCAAAAACTGTGCATACAGAGGAAGTTTAAAAATACATAGATTAAAATGCATTTATATTTAGATCGAGTGAAAGATATAGCTTGTACTGCACGTTAGCTTGCTTATTATTACTAACAAGGAACTATGCTTCTAACCACAGGTCGAGAGCTGTAGTTCCAACCACATAAGTTTGTGAATGTTCGTTTGAACTATGGTTTCGGGAAACACTGAATCGTTGAACTATGTTGGTAAAGACGGAATTTACAACCATAGTTGGCTAACAATGCTTTTGGGAAACCACTGGATCATATTCAGTACGACGATCAAAGCAAAGTTGCAGGTAATTGTTTCCATCAGCACCCCCAAAGTTTGCACAGTCCTTTACCACTTCCTGCATCGACATTTGACTCTGTAACATTAGGCAGTTTTCATTTATATGCTGTTTATTGTTGATGATCTCATTATTTTTCATATGCATCTGCTTACATATGACATCGCTCGTTTATGCGTCTTCCTCGCCCTTTTTTTTGATCGGGAGAGTCCGGACTCCTTCAGGAGATGCATAATAGTACCCTGTGTGTTTAACGGTGAAAACGTGGAACCCAGAAAGTGTTTGGCAGGGGAGCACTGTCTCATAAATAATGGAAAATTCCATGTTTGGCAGGGAATGAGTTAAAAATGTACACTGTAAAAATGTGCAAATTTGACTATGGAAAAAAAAACTGACAATAAGGTAACAGTGAGTTCCTGTAATACATACTGTAGAAAAACTTCAAAAGATCTGAAAAAAAAAACAGTTGATATAATTTTTACAGTAAAGTACTGTTAAACCTGCCGTTTTTAGAAGTACAAAAGGCAAATCAAATTATACAGTAAAAAACTGCAAACTGATATTTCCAGAAGTCCCTGTGTGAAACTTCACATCTGAAAGTATTTTGTTTAAATAATCATGTTTTGTGCTAGATTTTGTTATCAGTTGGGTTGCACATTTGTGTTTTATGTTACATCATCTGTTGTTTAATGAATGTTTATTGCATTATTTTAGCTGTTTGTATGAATGCCTGCACCTTCTGCTACTTGTGATGAAGTGTTTCATGATTTTTCATGTGGCTTTCTCTTTTAACCACCTGCATTATTATTAAGGGCTAATTAACCCAAAAATGACAATTCTGTTACTAATTACTCACCCTCCAAACCTGTTGTTCCAAACCTGTAAAATCTTCAGTCATCTTCAGAACACAAATGAAGATATTTTTGATTAAATCTAAGCACTTTCTGCACAGACAGCAATGCAACCACGTTCAAGGCCCAAAAAGGTAGTAAGGACATTGTTAAAATAGTCCAAGTGACATCAGTGGATCAAACTTATTTTTATGAAGTTACGTTAATACTTTTTGTATGCAAAGAAAACAAAAATAATAACTTTATTCAACAATTTCCTCTCTTCCCTGTCAGTTTTATACTGTAAAACTTACAGGTTGCTCTGTAAATATGTTTACATTTTATTGTATTTTTTACAGAATTATTCTGGCAACAGCTGGCAGGATAAATGCTGAAATTAACATCAACTAAGACTAATAAATGTTATAGAAGAACTGGTTCATAGTTAGATGATGTTAACTAACAGTTTAATAATATTAACAAATGAAACGTTATTGTGAAGTGTTATCGGATTGTTCCTTACTGCTTGCGACTGTTTGAGCCACTTCCAGTGCAACCTGTTGTCAGAGGCTCCTGCTTGGGCTTTAATCAACTGTTTTATGTGGCTGACTACAATTTTTTTGTCACTCTTAAAATATAATAATTATTTTCCCCTAAAATTCTAAACACCACTGTGGAAAGGTTACAATGGTTGCTATGTCCCCATACGTCACATGCGACCTATGCAGCACGATGACGCTCTACAAGTGCATTTAGCGATTCAGTTTCACAGCCAAAAACCCTCCCACAGGAATCACTGCTGTGGCTTCTGCGTAGGTGTTTATTCATTTTCTAGAGTTACCACACTATGTCATACAGCAGTGGCCAAACAAAGGAAGCACAAACGGCAGGATCGGACCATGATGGGAGAACAGACGCCTTGAGGAGGAAGATATTGAGTCCTGAACATTATAAGATCTCCCCTACAACTATTATGTGACAAAAAGGCAATAATATATACTACTTTTAGAATTTTCCTCTTTTTGTTGTGTAAAACTGTTTTTATTTAAAAGGGCAGAAAACAAAAATGCTGTTTGCTTTGTTAGCTGAGCTAGTCCTATCTAAAATGAGCAAATAACCTGCCTGACAATGTTATTGTATGTACGGCATTTCAAGAAAATGAAATTGTCATGGACAATAAATGAGATATTGGGAGATGGAGAGACACAGTGTCACAGAGCACGAGATAATAGATTAATGTAAGCATATTTAAATGCTTCTCACACTTCCTTTGCATTCTGACAACTCATAAAGCCTACGCAATAAACCAAAATGAAAAGATGGGCCGATTACAATAAGTTAGATATTTCATGTTAATTGACTTCCATTCGTGCTATTGTGAACGGCAAATTCCTCTGAGGAATGAAACATTTTTGTTACCTCTTTAGGCTGAATATGCAAATAAATCATGTGAATATGCATGACTGGGTTCGTTGCGGAGGTCACGACCCCTGTTCCATTCAGATGCCAGTCTAAAAAGAATGCCAATGTTCCAAACTTAATGTTTAGACCTTGAAAACTTTTTAACCCTCTTTAATATTATTGTTTGCTGTGAATTGTAAGAAACATCTCCCTTAAGGCTTTAAAACAGCCTGTTAGGTGACATATCGATCGATAGCTGCTGTTTCTTCAGGTGGTTGTTTGGCCGCTACTCATTATCCAACAATTCTCTCTCGTTCTCAGAGCCCTGAGCCGTAATAATTGGGAGTGAATACACACACAGATTTTCAAGGATGAATCTGATGTATTGGGAACCGAAGACAGAATCCAACTCCGGAGGAATTTAACATCCATTTGAAGTGATCTGTAGCCGTCGTCCACATTTACATATGATTTCTATTGAAGCGCACATAAATATGGAACAAGCTGCTGCTTTATTTAATTTTTTATTACTACAGTAGATAAAGGCGATGAATTTTTATGATGAACTATTATATCAAGTGCCAACTACTGTGCAAAAAACATAGATATTCTTTTCCTCTGCCACTTCCTGTCTCATTTTCAGTCTGAGTCTTTATATTTTCTTTCTGTCTCTCTTTTTTCTTCCTCTGTCTTTCCCCTGAAGCTTGTCTGTGCCTCAGGGGAGATGAAGCTTAAGCATTGGACTCACATCTCAGAGGGATAGCTAGTGGCCCTGCTTTCAACTCAAACCTACAGCCATATGTGACCTATGGGACTAAACTATAACTCTTGAATGAGTGAAAGAGAGAAAGAGAGAGCGACTGAAAAACCAAAAAGGAGACACTAAAGGAATATATGTTCACCCCACAATTTTCTCATTATTTATTATTTATTTTTTTAATCAAAAAATATGTTTGTATTCCACAGAAAAATAAAATAAAATAAGATAGGGGCAAGTTTAGAATGACATAGGGGTGAGTAAAAAATGATTTATAATTTTGTAGGTGAACTATCCCTTTAAAATCCTGGTAACACTTTAGTATAGGGAACAATTCTCACTATTAACTAGTTGCTTATTAGCATGCCTATTCATAACTTATTAGCTATTTATTCATACTTATAAACATGTATTCTGCCTGACTATATTCCACATCCCTAATCCTACCCAATACCTAAACTTAACAACTACCTTACTAACTACTCATAAGCAGCAAATTAGTAGTTCATTGAGGCAAAAGTCATAGTTAATGGTTTGTTAAAGGGGTCATCGGATGCCCATTTTCCACAAGTTGATATGATTCTTTAGGGTCTTAATGAAAAGTCTATGAATTTATTCTCAATGGTTGTGTAAAACAACACCCTTTTTACCTTGACAAAATGAGTTCTGCAAAAATCATCCCATTCTGAGGGATTGTTCCTTTAAATGCAAATGAGCTCTGCTCGCCCCGCCCCTCTCTTCTCTCTGTTGCTCTGAGAGATTGTTTACTTTGGCCACATTTAGCTGCGTTTAGCTGTGAAACTTGTTAACTAGCACATTATTAGGAAAGATGATTGCAGGGATTCATAAAAAAAACCTTATACTCACTTCTGCTGTAGGTGAAGCTGGATCACGAATGATTTGTGCGAACATAGACGAATATATGTAGATCGGGAGGCACATTCCCTTCACAAACAAACATAATCCACTGCATCTTCAGCGGCTCAGATGTCGGGAGTAAACGAAGACCACTATGTTCATTATTACATCCAGCAACACAACACCTCAATCGC
>JAHKKF010511117.1:0-14331 GCA_019740295.1 Labeo calbasu
CAGAACATCGCAGCACTTTCATTTCCATGACACAGAGGTGGCGTTCTACTGCATAACAAAATAACTAAAACTGAAATTACAATACAAAACAAAAATAAAATTTAATTTCAAATATTATATATATTTTATATTTATATAAAATAGTATATTAAAAAAACGATATAGACATACTTTATAAAAAAATCAAACAGAAAAAAAAGACAAAAACACAAAATAACAAAAAGGAAAACAGAAAACAAAAAATCTAATTTAAAATTAATGCCAGGCAAAATATTAATTGTGATTAATCGCATTCGGTTTATCGCATATATGTGTGTACTGTATATATTTATTATTTACTGTATATATGTATATATCAGAGGTTGCGCTAGACTTGAACACTGTCCGTCATTTTGACTGACAGGGTCGTAAAAAATTTGTCATAATCTCTTATTACCCGTCATTATAATTTTCATATTTGAATAAAACATGTAATTGCTTTTATTTTTATTCACATTTTCATTTTTAATCATGCGCAGTAAACAAAAAACGATTTCTCGATTTTAATAGATTCTCATTTTAATGATCCAAAATCGATTCTTAAATCACAATCGACCTTTTGGCCTACGCCAGGGGTGGCGAACTCCAGTCCTGGAGAGCTGCAGTCTGGCAGAGTTCAGCTCCAACCCTAATTAAAACTCACTTGCCTGTTGCTTTCTAGTAACCAGACCTTGATTAGCTTGTTCAGGTGCATTTGATTAGGGTTGAAGCAAAACTGCAGGGCTGCAGTTGATGAATAGACAGTACATAGTGCGTCTTCCTTCCAAAAAATAGCAACAGGCTAGGCTTTGTGTTACTTTTGACATAAAACAAATTCTGTCCATTTCATTAGAAATTCAAGCAATAAATACCGTTTTTAAAATTGTTGGTTAACGTGACCTCTGGTATACATACACACACGCACATGCATGGATATATTTAAGAAAAATATGTTTATATTTTAAATTAATTTATATATAATATTAATTACATGAACACAAATATGTACATGTTAATACATTAAAAAATAAACTGTAAAAAATAAAATAAAAAATATAAACTGTGTGTATTTAAATATACACAATAAATACACACACATATGTAAACAAAAACTTTTATTCTGGATGCGATTAATCGTGATTAATCCTTTGCCTGGCATGATTTAAAAAATATATATAAAAAAAACTATTATATATTTTAAAAACCATACAGACATAATAAAAGACTCAAACGAAAATGAGTAAAAATGGCAAAAACACAACAAAATTACTAACACTACTAGAAAATGAAAAAAAATAATAATTCAAAATATTAGCAAAAAAAAACTGTATATAAAATGATAGCATAAGAGTGAAATAGCATTCAACATGAGTACTTAATTACCATGTTCATGCACCATGGTATTTACATGAACACCATTTCATAAATCTACGTAAAAAAAAAAAATTATATTATTTTAACCCAAACAGAACCCTGTAGACTTGTCATATTTTGAGTTTGGGAGAATTTAGGAGAAAATCACTGGAATTCTGAGAGATGGATTTAAACATGACAACACGTGTGATCAATGTAATATCTGAATGCATAATATTTAATAAACAAACATGCTGAATGACTGTAATTCCAGGTCTGAGGAGATTTAGCAGATCCAGATCCCGTTTGTGCTTGTAGACGTTCAGATGAGCTTCTGATCTTCACAAACACACAGAAACACACACACACACACACACACACTCGCAGGACCGGAATGACAGCAGGAGCCGTTGAAGTAGATTTGTGTTTTTTAATTGACTCAAATCCCCCAGTACAGTAAAAGATCAAGGCTGTAACTAAACTCTTCCTCCTACGACACCATAGAAAAATACCCTGCTCGTCTGAATGAGGCAAGCTATGGAGCAGAAGACTGGTAGATGAGTAAAGTAACTAACCTCTGCAAACTCACTTACACTCCAGGCCAATACATCCTCAAATATTCATAGGTTATGCAAAAATCCATATGGTGGCTATACCTCGAAAAATAATAACAGAACAACCCCATATATCAGTTTACATCCAAAACAAACTCCAAACCACAGGGTTACAAATTCACAAGAGCAAACAAAATCAACAACACAAGTCCTGCGTCTTCACATCTACATCTACATCACATACACCATCAGAGCTGCTCAAACACTCGGAAAAACAGAGCGTTCGCTTCAGCCTGCGACTAGCAGGACTTTAACATGACGCTCAGTCGGACAAACAGTATTTTGCTTCGTACTTCTAAGCGTTCGCCGAAGAGGGAAACGACGAGGCTGTGAAATCTCTAATGAAAGTGTAACGTGTCTAAATGAATTCTGATGCAAAAGAAACTACTGATAAACTGAAGACTAAAGAGGAGAACTGCATGAAACCAGTCAGGAACGTTAAAATTCACCCCAAATGTTTTTTTGCATGAAGAAAATCAAGCCTATTTTTGGAACATTAGGTTTTTTTGCATTGCAAAATTATTTTAATATGAATTACATAAACTTACTTAAAAAAAAAAAATTCAAGTACTTTTGTCTTGTTTTCCAGTTCAAATATCTAAACATTCATAAATCAAGGTACATTCACTAAAATTAAAAACTATACATTTCTGAACAATTCATCAAAATGAAGCGACTTTACGCTAAAAATAATAACAATTGTTTTAAGTGTAAACAAACTTAATTTGAAAGATAAATTTGACATGATTTTTTTTTTTTTTTTTAGTATCTTAAGCAATTTTGCGTCTCAAGTAAATCTATCTTGATTTAATAACGTTTAGATATTTGTACTGGAAAATGACAAAAATACTGAGCACTTTTGCAAAGTAACAATAACGTTATTTAATCTGAAGTATTTCCTCATAATGGTTGCATCTGTACTGGATTAAATTCATGCTGATTTTTATTTCAAAATCTCCCTTGCACTGCTGTAAAATGAGTGTGTTTCCGTAATGAGAATCTAATGAAAATCACGTCTGCCGATAATGAGAATAACAAACAAATCACAAAAAGACAAACGTCCAGATGATCCACGATAATGAGAACTGCAGGGAAATGTCACGATGCAAAAACCCTGTGGTCCAAAAACTTTTTTCCCTCATGCAAAATGTAAAACAATGTCTTTCGTCTTCCTCTCCATTTTTAGAGCAATATAAAAGCTCCTGACGGGTTTAGTGCGACTCAGTAGGTTGCAAATGCAATGCTGCATGTCAGAATCGTGTGTGCATGAACATATTCCTGTTCAAATCAAATAATATCGATGTTTCTGCTGCATAATGTTGGAAGGCGGAATAAACGGCATAGTAATGATAATGATTCCGCGGTGGCGTCGCGTTCAGATGTGTGTGTTAGGAGGCCGTGGATGTGTTGGGACTCCAGCCCATCTGATAGGCTCGTTCCAGCGTTCGCTTACAGTCCTGCATCACCGTACTGAACACAATGTGTGGATATTGCAGCACCAGTCTCTCCACGGTCTCCTCGTTCACCTGCAACAACAAAACAAACACACATTTGCTTTTCATTTGACTTCTTCGACTCGACACATTGTTTTTTCCTAAAAAGCATCACAAATTTGCATTGAAAAAAGTATTCACATATTAATGCAAGACATTAATTTAAGAGAAATCTCATGTCGAGCTGATGAAACACAGACGCTCCGCATGTTGAGTGAGAAAATCACCACACCGCGTCCGCAGGGATCCAGTCCAAACCTTCATCATGTATAATGTCAAGTGTGTTATTCACATGCAGACTGAAGGTGAAGATCTCACATGACCTGCTCTAATCTCTCAGGAACTTTTACACAGAAAATAGTGTACAGCTGCGGTGCATTTGCACAAGAAGTTTCAGCGTAAAAACGGAATAAATGCACTTCCATACATTGAAAAAAAAGGGTTTTGTCATGTTTTTCAGTCTGAAAACATGCAAAACACTCATAATCAAGATACATATACCTAAGAAGCAAAATGACTTTGACAGCTGAGGTCAAAAGTTTACACCCCCCTTTCAGAATCTGCAAAATGTTAAGTATTTTACCATGCTATAATGCATGTTATTATTTAGTACTGCCCTGAATAAGATATTCCACAAAAAAATAAGTTGCATATAGTCCACAAGAAAAAGCAATAGCTGAATTTATAAAAATGAACCTGTTCAAAAGCTTACCTACACTTTATTCTTAATACTGTGTTGTTACCTGAATGATCCACAGCTGTGTTTTTTTGTTTAGTGATAGTTGTTTATGAGTCCCTTGTTTGTCCTGAACAGTTAAACTGCCCGCTGTTCTTCAGAAAAATCCTTCAGGTCCCACAAATTCTTTGGTTTTCCAGCATTTTTGTGTATTCGAACACTTTCCGACTATTACAAAGGGGTTCACTGATGCTTCAGAAGGAAACACGATGCATTAAGAGAGGGGGGTGAAAACTTTTGGAATTTGAAGATCAGGGTAAATTTACCTTTTTTTTGTCTTCTGGGGAACATGCAAGTATATTCTGTATAGCCTCTGAAGGGCAGTACTAAATTAAAAAATATGATATTTAGGCAAAATAAGAAAAATGTACACATCTTCATTCTGTTCAAAAGTTTTCACCCCCGGCTCACCCCCTGGTTTTGCCTTCTGGAGCATCAGTGAGCGTTTGAACCTTCTGTAATAGTTGCAGTCGTCCTCAGTGTGAAAAGATGGATCTCAAAATCATACAGTTATTGTTGGAAAGGGTTCAAATACACAAAAATGCTGGAAAACCAAAGAATTTGTGGGACCCGAAAGATTTTTCTGAAAAAAATCAGTCTCAGCTTTAATTTTAGTTTAACTGTTCAGGACAAACAAGGGACTCATAAACAACTATCACTAAACAAAAAAACACAGCTGTGGTTCATTCAAGTAACAACACAGTATTAAGAATTAAGCGTATGTAAACTTTTGAACAGGTAATTTTTATAAATTCAACTATTATTCTCTCTTGTGGACTACATGTAAACATCTTTTATGTGAAATATCTTATTCAGGTCAGTACTAAATAAACAATAACAATAATAATATTTTGCATGATCCCTCTTACTTTGGTAAAATAATTAGGATTTTTTTAGATTCTGAAAGGGGGATGTAAACTTTTGACCTCAACTGTAAGTATTGTTTTCTGAAAAATAAGTCAAAATTAAAAATTAAAACTTATGAATCAATAAAAAAAAAAAACTTGCAATTGGGTCAAAATAAAAAATAAATAAATAAATAAATTTTTTTTTTCTTTTTATTGTTTTTTTTCTTTGAAAATACTGTACAGCTGCGGTGCATTTGCACAGTGTAAAAACATCATCTGATGCATGCACTTACACACACACCAAAAAAAAGATTTCTGTCGTTTTTTTCCGGTCCGAATATCTAAACATTTATAATCAAGATACATTTACTTAAGATGCTTGTTGACAAGTTCATTTTTCATCTTTTAAAGCATCTGCTTTAAGCAAATCTTTCAAACATTGTACACCTTATTTGTTTAAAACAGATATTTGTGTATTCATTACAGATCACAGAAGCAGTCATTTATCAAAGAATGATGAAATCACCTGAAAGAGTGGTAAAACCAGACTGTGAGTAACCTGTTTGGAAACAATCATTATGCGATCAGTTCTGTTGTGCAGAAATGACACACAGCGGCTTTAAATCAATGCAACGTTTGTTGCAATTCCTTTATTGTGTCCATCATGAGATCTGTGTGATGTGCAGCTGCAGCCTATGACAGATTGATTTGTTGCAAATTAAAAGCAAATAAATGTTCTGGTCATCTCATTTGTGACATGAAATTCAAACAAACTAAATTATCTGTGCATCGACTTTCCACTCACATGCACTGTGAGTTTATTGTGTGAATGATGCAACATGAATGATATACTGTAAGAAGCAGAGCAGATATATGCATGCTTATCTGACTACTACATTTCTTGGTTTAAATTAAAAGAATCAGTAATATAATGTGACATGCATGTGCTGCATGTTCATTTGCTGAAAAAATCTATTTCTTCTTCAGTATTTTGGTCTTGTTTTTCAGTACAAATATCTAAACATTATTAAATCAAGATACATTTACTGGCGAAGCAAAATGACTGAAGATATAAAGTCTTGTTTTCTGAAAAACTGATCAAAATGAAGTGAGTTTATGCTTAAAAAGGGCAAATATCTGCTAATGGAGTTGCTAGCATCACTTGCATTCGTTAGGAATTATTTATAAGAAAATGATTAAAATAAATATTTTTTCTTATAAAGTAGATGTTAATTTAATAATGATAATTTTGCTATACTTGTACTGGAAAACAAGAAAAAATAAAACAATAATAAAAAAGTAAAAATAAAATAAAATAAAATAAAAAATAAAATAAATGCTGGTAATCTTCTGTCAGGACATTATCTATTAATTTTATGGACATTTCTGGTAACTCTAAAACTCTAAACTGCAAAATTCAAACAATACAAGTAAAACAGTTGCATTACAGGACATTTTTACAGATTTTGAGTCAGGAGGCAGATATTAAGTTTTGTTTTCTGAAAGCATCAAAATTAAGCAAATGTATTTAACAAGAAAAAAATATCTGCCAGTGGGGAAACAAAACTTGTTTTCCCTTTGAACTAATATGATTTTTCGGACCCCATTTGGAGATATTTGTTCTTGTTTTGAGCATAAACTCACTTCATTTTGGTTCATTTTTAGAAAACAAGCCTTTATCTCAAGTCATTTTGCTTCTCAAGTAAATATGTCTCGATTTATAAATGTTTAGATATTTGTGCTGGAAAATGACAAAAGTACTGTGGAAGAACATTTTTTACAGCATCACACACATTTTAGTGTAGCTGATATGATATTTCTCTTTAACTGTAACTGAGTGTCTCTCTGATCGCAGTTTATTCCATTTGGAAAGACAAATGTTGACTGTCATGCAGCATTAAACGGCTGATTATTGCGCGACGTGCGTTTGTGTATTTATGACTCAGTCCAAAAGCAAAAATGCACTTTACGGGCTCAAGTTGTTCTGATGATTCCAGGACGCTGTCTTAATGTTTGCCGTGTGGCGGAAACGCTGATATTCCGGCTCTTTGAGACTGAAATATATGATCCAGACACAAACACACACATTCCTCACATCCAAACACTGGATTCTGGTTAATACTTAAAAAGCTTTCTGGAGTATGTGAGCATCCAGTCCAGCCTTAAACAGACGCTGATTTACCGCAACCCTAAACCTGCCTGCAGCACATCTACCGCGGTAAAACACTGTGACGCGGCTCGTATTTCTCAGAAAACCCTCATGTTTTAAAACATGAAACCTCAAAAAATCATAATAACAAAACACACAGACCGCAAAACCCGCCTGCAGCTCTGAATAGAAGAAACTAATGATCACAAAACATTTATTTTACAGTCTAGTGAGGGTTTGAGCAATGCTCACTCACATCATGACAGAAACATCTCACACAAAGATCACAAAAAGTGTTAGAAACGTCATTTCTGCTGGATGTTTGGGGTTCAATGCTAGTTAAGAATTTCCACAGAAAACTTAGTTTTGGGTTTAGCAGCTTCACACGGTCATGACAGAGTTTGGATGTGCTTGCAGGATCACTGTTTGTTTTGAACGTTTGTCTCAGTGTAATTGTCTTCCCCCACTGTAACTGTTACTGTAAATGGGATTTTCGCTTGTTTTCACAAGCTGGAATTATTTTCTGTGGTAATCAACATCACGACACACGTGCTGCTCATAGAGATCAACACATGTTCAATCCAGAACGCTCCTTTAAAATCCACAATGGATACTTTTGAGCTCTAGCAACCACCCAGCAGCACCCTAGCAACCATCCAGCACACCTCAGCAACACCCTAGTGACCACATAGCAACCACCAAGCAACCAACAACACCCTAGAAACCACTCAGAACACCCTAACAACTGCACAGCAACCACCAAGCAACCAAAAAACACCACAGGACGTACCAAGAACACCTCAACAACATCCTAGCAACCACCCAGAACATCCCAGCAACACCCTAGAAACTGCATAATAACCACCTGGTAACCAGCAGCACTGTAGAAACCACCTAGCAACAGCATAGCAACACCCTAGGAACCACCCAGAACACCCCATCAACACCCTGGCAACAGCATAGAAACCACCTACTAACCAACAACTCCATAGAAACCCCCCAGCAACACCCTAGAAACTGCATGACAACCACCTAGTAACCAGCAACACTACCAGCATCAACTCCCTGTGAACCACCCCAAACACCCCAGCAATAGTACAGAAACCAATAACACTCTAGAAACAGCACAGAAACACCCTAGCAACAGCATAGCACCCACTTAGTAACCAGCAACACTGTAGGGACCACCAAGCAATACCCTAGCAACAGCATAGAAACCACTTAGTAACCAGCAACACTGTAGGGACCACCAAGCAATACCCTAGCAACAGCATAGAAACCACTTAGCAACTAGCAACACCATACTAACCGCCCAGAACACCCCAGCAACAACAGAACAGCCACCTAGTAACCAGCAACACAGTAGGATCCAACCCGAACAGCTCAGCAACACCCTAGCAACAGCATAGTAACCAACCAGTAACCAGCAACACTGTAGAAACCATCTAGCATCAGCATAGCAACCACTTAGCAACCAGCAACACTGTAGGAACCACCCTGAACACCTCAGCAACACCCTAGCAACAGCATAGCAACCAACCAGTAACCAGCAACACTGTAGGAACCAACTAGCATCAACATAGCAACCACTTAGCAACCAGCAACACCCTAGGAACCACACAGAACACCCTAGAAACTGCATAGCAACAACCAACTCCCTAGAAACCAGCCAGAACACCTCAGCAACACCCTAGAAACTGCATAGCAACCAGCAATACCCTAGGAACCACAAAGAACACCCCAGCAACACCCTAGCAACAGCAGAGCAGCCACCTAGTAACCAGCAACGCTGTAGGAATGACACCGAAAACCTCAGCAACAGCAAAGCAACCAACCAGTAACACTGTAGGAACCAATTAGCATCAGCAAAGCAACCACTTAGCAACCAGCAACACCATAGGAATCACACAGAACACCCCACCAACACCCTAGGAAACACCCAGAATACCCTAGAAACTGCATAGCAAGCACCAACTCCCTAGAAACCACCCAGAACACCTCAGCAACACTCTAGAAACTCAAGAACAACCACCTAGCAATCAGCAACACTATAGGAACACTCTAGTAACAGCGTAGCAACCATTTAGCAACCAGTAACACCCTAGAAACAGCCCAGAACACTCCAGAAACATCCTAGCAAAAGCACAATACCCACCTAGTAGCCAGCAACACTGTAGGAACCACCCAGCAATACCCTAGTAACAGCATAGCAACCACTTAGCAATCAGCAATGCCCTAGGAACCACCAGCACACCCCAGCAACACCCTAACAACCAACAACTCCCTAGGAACCACCCAGAACACCCCAGCAACACTCTAGCAACAGCATAGCATCCACCTACTAACCAACAACTAAAGGAACCACCTAGCAACAGCATAGCAACCACTTGGCAATCAACAACACTCTAGGAACCACCCAGAACACCCTAGCAACTGCATAGCAACCACCAAGCAACCAAAAAAACACCCTAGGAGCCACCAAAAACATCTCAGCAACACCCTATCAACCAACCAAAACACTGTGCAACAGCACAGCAACAACTTGGCAACCTACAACATCCTAGGAACCACCTAGAACACCCCGACAACACCCTAGTAACCAATAACTCCCTGGGAACCAACCAGAGCACCCCAGCAACACCCTAGCAACAGCATAGCAATCACCTATTAACCAGCAACACTGTACAAACCCCCCAGCAATACCCTAGCAGCATCATATCAACCACTTAGCAACCAGTAACACCCTAGAAACAACTCAGAACACCCCAGCAACAGCATAGCAACCACCTAGTAACCAGCGACACTGTACAAACCACCCAGCAATACCCTAGCAGCATAATAGCATCAACTTTGCAACCCTAGAAACAGCCCAGGACAACCCAGAAACACCCTAGCAACATCACAACACCCACCTAGCAACCAGCAACACTATAGGAACCACCCAGCAATATCCTAGTAACAGCACAGCAACCACTTAGCAACCAGCAACACCATAGGAACCACCCAGAACATCCCAGCAACACCCTACAAACCACAACTCCCTTTTTCTGTCTATGATCGTAAAACTTTAAATCATCAAGGGTTTACGACATTTGAAACTTTCAGGCCAGGCTTTCTCAAGCCATCATGACAAACTTTACTAATCTCGTTTATATACTTGGCCTCTTCCCAACTTCCTGTCTCCAGAGGAAATGCATCAACACAGTAAAGAACACTGCACTCATCAAGACATTTCATGAAGCAAACTAAATGTAAATGCTCTGTAGTTAATTTCACACTTCAGTAGATGAGAAAACTTCCTCTGAGGCCTTGCTTCACATGCATTCGTGAAGTATCTGAGATCCGTCTCCTCTCATTCATTCAAACACTCTGATATCATGAGACATAACTGTGCTGGACTTTCTCCGTCTGAGCAAAGCACACGGAAGCTCTCTAAAACCTTCTCTGCTCAGAAAGTCTCTCCTCCTCTGCTGCTCTCCACTGTTGATTTTGTCTCATTTCACACCAATGCCGTTCTCATCACTCATCCCCACTCATATTTACTCAGACTGTAATGAAGCTTCAAAGGGGGAAAACTCCAAAGAACGGATCCAAACCCTGTGCTAAAGCCTCGATGAGAAGTTCTGTCCTCGAGGCAAACCGTTAGAGGGCTGAAAGCGCCACGAGTTTGTGGGAAGCCGCGCGGTGGCCTGTTTTGGCTTCGGCCGCGAGACCAAACGCTGAGTGTTGTTGCTGAGAGAGAACAGAGCCGTGAGAGCCGTGTAAATCTCAACGCGACGTTTCACAGGTGACCAGCGCTGACCTGTAAACACGCGCCTCAAATGGACTGTAATTTCCCACCGAGAACATAAAGCTCTCCAGATATCAGCCATGAAACCCAAAACACACATCACAAACTAAGAAAATCGAATGATTTAAAGGCACAGCTCAGCTAAAATGAGAATTCACTCATTATTTATTCACCCTCATGTCTTTATTTTTCTGTACAACTAAAACAGAGAGACTGTTTACACAGATATTTGTCATACGCTGAACATTTAATGATGACCATGACTGTCAAACTCCAAACACAGCCTAAAAGCATAATAAAATGATGTTGTTTTTAAGGGGTTTTTTTTGTCCTTTTTGGAGGTCCAAATAATCCTGAAATGAGTCTTTTCTGACTTGTTTTCAAGGTAAAATATCTCAAAATCAGTGAAATTAGATACGTTTACTTTTTTTCACTTTTTTTCTATTCAAAACAAGTGGATAAAAACATACATTCAAGAGACGAGAAAAACAAGTCTTAATGTCTTACGAAGAGTTGGAAAACAAGACGACAACATCACAATATATTCATTTTCACCTGTGATATCCACAAAACATTCTGGCTTTATATTCATTTATAATAGTAAGGGAAAAAGTGAAACTGTGAATCAGTGACTCAAGGAGTGAATAACTAATGAATAGTTAAAATCATAAAAAATATATCAAAGATTAAATATAATATAAAATTATTACAAATATATTTAAAAATAAAATAAACCATTTCAAAAAATGAAGACATAAAAATGTAAAATTACAAATCAACGCTTAAAATAAAACAATTAAAAAAAACACTTACTAACAACAATTAAAAGATAAAAATTTATGTTTAAAAAATGTCAAAATAAAGCAATCAAGATAATCAAATCATAAAAACTATTAAAAGGAGACATTTAAGATACAATGAAAGCAAGTTTTACTATTTTTAATATCGACAAAGTTGTTTCTCTAGTAAATTAACCTTGCTTTAATGATTTTTGGAGATTTTAACTCACAAAGTATAACAATCAATATAAAAAAACTTACTAAAAACAGCTGAATGATAAAGTGAAATATATAATTAAAAACAAAAATGGAAAAAAAAAACTATAAATTAAAATAAATTAAACATTTAAAATAAAAGCAAAAATGAAATCATAAAAATGTAAAATTAAAAATCAATACTTTTAAAATAAAAGAATCAAAGTGAAAAATTTACTGTCGATTAAATGACAAAAATGTAATAAAAAAAATAAAAAAATGTCAAATTTAAATAAAACAAATCTAAATAAAGCAATCAAAATAATCAAATCATAAAAATGTAACTATTAAAATAAGACAAAAACACATTCAAGATACAATGAAAGCAAGTTTTACTATTTTTAATATCTGCAAAGTTGTTTCTCAAGTAAATTAATCTTGCTTCACGGAATTTTGGAGATTTTAGCTTAAGTATAATAATCAAAATAAAACACTTACTAAAAACAACTGAATGATAAATTGAAACATATAATTAAAAACAAACATGAAAAAAATAAATTAATTAAATTAAAAACAAAATTAAAAAAAAAGGAAAAAAAGGATCAAATCATAATTCAACTTAAAATAAGATAAAAACACATATTCAAGATACAAATATTACTATTTTAATATCTTGAGTTGTTTCTCAAGTAAATTAACACTGCTTCAATGATTTTTAGATATTTTAATTGGAAAAAATAAAACAAAATAAAATATTTACTAAAAACAGTTAAATTATAAAAATGTAATATTAAAATTATTTTAAAAAATGACAAAAAATAATTAAAAAGCACATAGAATATTAATATCTAAACAAAATTAAATGTTATAATGAGATGTTTCTCAAGTAAATTAACACTGCTTCAGGGATTTTTTTTTTTTTTTTTTTTAAAGATATTTTAGCTGGAATTTTTTTTTTTTTTTGCAATGCACTATAAAATGGACAAGAGATTCTCCAGACATTTTCCTGATGCATTGCATAGAAGAAACGTCATCATATGGGTTCAGAACGGCACAAGGCCGAGTAAATGATGACAGAACTTTCATTTTTTGCTCAGAAGAAGAGCCAAAACTGTGTGCGACGAGAAAAACGCTTGTTCTGGAGGCTTTGAGGGACAATGAGGGTTTGTTAAACTGCTCGTTCTTCTCTTTGATAAAAGAAACCAGCTTTCCCTCGTTCTTCTCTCGCTCCGTGGCGTCACATCAAAGTCTGGTCCAGAGCTGGAGGTCTGAGCGGTGCATAATGAATTGATTTGATGATTTGGGCTGCTGGGGATCAATAGCGTTCTTTCAGTCGCCTCTCATTGGGCCCGAGGCCACGAAAGAGCGAACTGTGATGTGTGTCTGCAGCTCACAGCCAAATGAATGGAAATGCCACAAATTCCACTCAATCGCAAACTTTTAGTGTGGGCTTGAAATGGAAAAGCGTCAAATGAAAGGGAATATATATGTCTGTTTTAATAGACTTTGCCGTTTAGAAAGCAAATACTGAGACAGACGGGTTATCCGTCACATCTACAGCTTCCCAAATGAGATTATAAAAACATAGAGAATTAACTGGATGGAAGGTGATTTGAGCAGAAATTTAATTTGTCACGGGACTGTGGCTTTGTAAATAGCGCTGACCCGAAACACAAGAGCGCTCGCTCACTCAGCACAACGTCACACTCCATCGCGATTAAATATAGTAAATGACAAAGTCACACTGAAATATATGAGATGAGATAACATACATCTGAATCATGAGACATGAAATATATAAATAAACATCTGTAATTACAGTGCTCTCTTCTGATATGTATGTGTGTGTGTGTGTATGTGTGTGTGTCAAAAGAAAGAAAATGCTTAGATGTTTTAAAATAAAAAAATATTAAAATAAAACACATTAAAAAAATGAATAAAATCATAAAAATGTAAAAATCAAATCAAAATAAAACAATTAAAAATAAGTAATGTAAAAAAAAAAACTAAAAAAAAGAGTAAAATCATAAAAATGTCAAATTAAATAGATGTTTTTAAAATATAAAGATGCAAAATGCAGCACAAACATATAAATCAAAATGAAAAACTTAAATTATATAAATATAAAATTATTAGTTTTTGATACAATCAAAATAAAACGCAATCAAAATAATTTTAAATGTAATTTTTTTTAACTAAATATGTAATTAAAAACCAAAACACTTGCTAAAAATGTAAAATAAATAAATTACTTAATATGGGAAAATATAAACAAAAAGCTGAATCAGAAAAATGTCAAAATAAAACTATTATACTGTATATTGAATTATAAAATAGAAAAAATAAATAAATAAAA
>JAHKKF010511120.1:0-17060 GCA_019740295.1 Labeo calbasu
CTACTGGCCATCATGATTGTGGGGGACGAGACATGGCGAGGCTCTGGGCAGTCAGAAGAGACGTGACTTGGCTCTGAGCGGACAGACGAGACGTGACTTGGCTCTGAGCAGACAGACGAGACGTGACTTGGCTCTGAGCGGACAGACGAGACGTGACTTGGCTCTGAGCGGACAGACGAGACGTGGCCTGGCTCTGAGCGGACAGACGAGACGTGACTTGGCTCTAAACGGACAGACGAGACGTGACTTGGCTCTGAGCGAACAGACGAGACGTGACCTGGCTCTGAGCGGACAGACGAGACGTGACTTGGCTCTGCTGGAGCAGCTGCGACTTGACGTTATTCAGGAGGTGTTGTAGTGTCTTGACTTGCCTTAGCAGGGTCAGCAGCTGTGATATGACTTGATTCAGGAACCGCATCAGGAAGGGAGGCCATGACGGGTGCAAACTCAGGAGCAGAAGACATGACGTGAACAGGCTGTGGCTTGGCTGAGATGACTTGAGCAGGCTGTGACTTGGCTGACGCGGAAGCTTTGACCTTGCTTGACTCAGGAACCACGGCTGTGACCTTGCTTGACTTGGGGGATACGGCTATTGCTTTACTTGACACAGGAACAATAGCTGTAACTTGACTGGATTTCGGAAGAGCAGCTCTGACTTGACTTGATGCCGGAAACATAGCTCTAATATGACTTGACACTGGAACGACTGCTGTAATTTTGCTTGACTCTGGAGGGGCAGCCGTATCTTGACTAAACTCTGGAACAGCAGCTGTATCTTGATCTGACTCAGAAGTTTCAGTTGATCGGGAGACAACAGCTGCAACTTGACTTGACTCGGGAACTTGACTCAGGAAACGCAGCTGCAACTTGACTGGACTCGGGAAACGCAGCTGCAACTTGACTTGACTCGGTACCTTGACTTGATTCTGGAACCACAGCTGTAACCTGACTTGACTTGGAACCCTGACTTGATTCACAAAACACAGCTGCAACTTGACTTGACATGGAATCTTGACTTGATTCTGGAAGCGTAGCTGTAACTTGACTTGACTGTGCAGGAACTGTAGTACTGACTTGACTTGGCCTTGCAGGAACAGTAGCTGTGACGTGACTTGATTTGGTGGGAACAGCGGCTGGTAGGGCGGCCATCTTGGGTGCAGACTCTGACTTGGCGGCAGCCATCTTGTGTGCAGACTTTGACGAGGCGGCAGCCATCTTGTGAGCAGACGCTGGCATGGCGGCAGGCGGGCTTGAGTGCAAAGAGGCAGCTGGCGGGCTTGAGCGCTGAGCGGCGGCCGGTAGACTAGAGCGCAGGGAGGAGGCCGGCCGCATCGGGCTGAGGACAGCGGCGGAGCTTCCAAGACAGAACAGAACACATCACAATCCTGACATAAGCATGTTAATATCAGGAGCATCTGTAATACATACATATAGTATGATTCTGTAGTCATAGACTCACGCATGCTTTATACTATCTTAAAAAAATTGTCATTTTATATCTGAGAAGCTAATTATTATTGTTTAGCACGTTGAACATCTATTCATATATAATTAATTATTAATAATAATTAATAATTAATTAATATTACTTTTATATCCTATTGTTATACAATAAATAAATATGATTTTATAGTCATAAACACTATTAGTATGCTTTGTATGTATTATAAAATAATAAATACAAACTAATTTATTAATTTATTATTGTTAAGCACATCATAAACATCTATTCATGAACAGAGTAGCTATATGACAGCAGCTTTGTCTAAACAATCTTACATTCTATCATTCAGTGTTACAGTGTAAACACTCTTACTTTTATATCATGTCATTTTTATTTTATAGAACATTAAAAACATCCTGGCGTCCTGAAACATTTCAATGCAATGAAACATACTTCATAATGTTTCACTTGATTGCACATGTAGTCAGGAATTATAGTTTGGAAAAAAATCTACTATAATGTGTACAAGTTATGTCACAGTAACACAACAACTAATATAAGTAGGCTAATTAAAAAAAAAAAAAAGACTTACTCCTTCGGTGGATCTCGCCGTGCGCATCACGCTCTTCCTCTGAGGGAAATACTGTATAAATCTTACTCCTCACAGCGCGTCTTCTTCCAGTAACAAGATGCAAGTAGCCGAGATGAATAATGAAGACAAGTCTCGCTGCTTTGTTTACGTTGATGTGGGTGGTATGCCGCGTGCGCCTCACATGGATGATTATAATATCAAGGTGAAAGTAGCTTGTGGGCGTGAGATCTGATGAGAAAGACTAGACATGCTGTTGGTTTCATACAGATTACTTTAACACATGATATTTGTTTTCAACTTCATTTAAAAGTAGACATGTCAGGCTTTCTATAGATGTATCTCTCATGTCTCTGTGTCGAGTACTCGCTGAATTCATATTACATATTACTTTATACAACGTTACTTTTCTCCAATTTTGATGAGAATACCTTTAAATAATTAAAGCTCAGAGTGTGGGGAGGTCCCCTTCTACTGACCTCCAAAGCAAACAAAGAGCTACTCGGAGCGTCTGAAGCTCCGGGTGCGGTCCACGTAAATGCGCAATGCACGAACGGGACACAACAACGCCAAGGCCGGGTCTGCCTCCTCCAGGGGCAGAGCTTGTGGGTTCACCACCTGATCTCTGAAGGAAGTGGTGGGAACCTTTGGCACATAACCAGGCCGGGGTCTCAAGGTCAAGTGAGAATCAGCCGGACGTTGACAGAGAATGCGTGCAGGTCCTTCATCCTCTTGATGGACGTGAGCGCGATCAGGAGCGAGGTCTTTAAAGAAAGATATTTCAGCTCGACTGATCTGAGGGGCTTCAAAGTGGAGGGGGACAGCCTCCACTCCAACTTTTCTTGAAGGAAGGAAATTACCACTCTGACCGAGAATCTCTGGGGGTCCTCTCAACGAGAGGAACACCAATCAACGAACAGACCCCACTTCAGAACGTAGGCCTGCCTCGTAGAGGGGGCTTTAGCCTGAGTGATGGTATTAATCACAGCCTGGGGAAGTCCAGTGAGGTCTGTCGCGGTGCCAAATTGTGCCCATTTTCTGAGAAAGAAGGTCCTTCCTCAGGGGAATCTTCCAGGGAGGGGCTGTCGCGGGGAGCATGAGGTCGGCAAACCAGGTTCGGGTCGGCCAATAAGGCACAACTAGCAGAACCTGCTCCTCGTCCTCCCTGATCTTGCACAGTGTCTGTGCAAGGAAGCTCACTGGGGGGAAGAAGTATTTGAGAAGGCACCAGGGCCAGCTGTGGCACCAGGGTCAGATTTTTGGGGAAGCAAACAGGTCTACCTGAGCTTCGCCGAATCGATTTCAGATGAGCCGGACCACCAGGGGGTGGAGTCGCCATTCTCCGGGGAGAGTGAGCCGACGTGAGAGCACATCGGCTGCATGATTCAGCTCCCCCAGGATGTGAACAGCGCGCAATGATTTGAGCCACGTCTGACTCCAGAGGAGGAGATGGCGGGCGAGTCGCAACATGCGACGGGAGCAGTCTCCTCCATCTCCAGCTAGCCCGTGTCATGCTCCAGTTGTAGGGAGCGGAGCAGGTGTAGAGGCCGCAGGGGGGTGCCCTCAGCGACGGGCAGGCGGAGGCCTGGCACCCCGTGGCTTGGTGGACTCACGCTGGGGCAAGATGTGCTTGATCGTCTCCGTCCTCTTCTGTACCGTTGAGAACTGCTGGGCAAAGTCCTCAACAGTGTCGCCGAAGAGGCCGGCCTGGGAGATTGGTGCATCAAGAACATGAGCCGACAGAACATTCTGAACGGTAATCCTCAGGTCACCCTTGCTCTTAACCAGCGCAGCCGAGGAGCTTTTATGGCCCGCCAAACTGGGCTGGGTAGAAGATGAGGGCAGCCTCCTCACGAACGAGAGGCGAGACCTGGGCGTAGCCATGGTCATGCGTTCGCAATGAACGCAAGAACCGTCCATGAATGCTGCCTCTGTGTGTTTACATCCCAGGCACGTAAGACAGCAAACGTGACCATCATTAGAAGTCAGGAAGCTACCGCAACCAGAAACACACGGTCGGGAAGACATCCCGGGAGATACTCTCGACGACCGTGCTTTGTTGGAAAACTTGCACTTTAGATGCTGGTTTGCCCAGGAAAATGACCGCGGCACAAGTGTGTACTGAGGAGGTCTTCACTGTAGTGCAAAGTGACCGGCAGCTGAGAGGTGCAGCCGGCTACGCAGCAGAAAAGAGTCCAACGATGAATTCTTCTTTTCTTGAGTGCTTTTGAGGCAAGGCTCAGAAGCAGAAATCTGAATGAGTGGATGCACGCCGCCATCTTATATACCCGCATGTACGGGGGAGTGGCTTGGCATGCAAATTCCACTTGCTAATTTTCATCGCCCTTTTCCATTTAGTTCAGAGGTGATTGGGCTCCCAAGTGAGACCCCAAATATGACTGAAGGGGAACTCATATTACCTTTATGTCGTATTGCTCTCTATTTTATAGAACATTAAAAAACATCCTGGCATTGTGAGACATTTAAATGGAGTGAATTAAATAATGTTTCACTTGTTATACATTTAGCCAGACATTTTAGTTTGGAAAAAGTCTAACTAGTAAATTGTGTAGAAGTCATGTCACAATAACAAAACAACTAATGCAAGTAGACTAATAAAAGAAAAACTTGTGTAAATGATTTCATCGCTGGATTAAGCTGCAAGTCACATCTCCCTTTTTTCGGAGGTAATTCAAAGCTTATTCCTCTCAGCACATCTTCTTCCAGAAACAAAGTAGACGAGATGAGCTTCAAAAAAGGTCTCACTGCTTTGTTTATACGGAGTGATGTGTGTGTTTACATGTTGCACATCTCATGTGGACTATTGTAATATAAAAAGCGAAAGTAGCTTGTGAGCGTGATTTAATTAGAGGTAACAAAGTCAGATGGGAAGGACTGGACATTGTGTTGGTTTCATACGGATTACTTTATCACAGAATATTTGTTTTCGGTTAGAGTCACTTCATCTAAAAGTAGAAATATTCAGTTTTTATATCTCTCATGTCTGTGTGTCACGTTGACCGCACCCGGAGCTTCACACGCTCCGAGTAGCTCTTTGGAGGTCAGCAGAAGGGGACCTCCCCACACTCTGAGCTAGGGACTAGGGGGCTCAGGACTAGGGGGCTCAGTACTAGGGCAGTTAATTTTCATGATTTACATGCTACCCTTGGGCAATATTAGGAAACATAGGTGTTAGCTTTCACTGCTATGCTGATGATACTCAGCTCTATATTTCTTCATGGCCCGATGAAACCAATTTGCAAAATTAACGAAATGCATAGGTGTGATAAAAAAAAAAAAAAAAACAGGATGATGAGTAATTTCCTACTGCTAAATTCTGGAAAAAAACAACAACAACAAAAAAAACAAAAACAAAAAAAACACTTGATGGTTGCTCTGTCAATTCTTTGTTATTAGTTAGGAACCTAGGAGTGCTATTTGATAGCAGTCTTTTCGTTTCTAGCATTTGTAAAACCATCTAATTTTTCCATCTCAAAAATATATCTAAATTACAACCTATGCTGTCAAATGCAGAAATGTTACTTCATGCGTTCATGACCTCAAAGTTAGATTTTTGTAATGCTTTATTGGGTGGTTGCTCTGTGCGCTTAATAAACACACTTCAGACAATCCAAAATGCAGCACCTAGAGTTCCCCTTCAGACATTCTCTATGACGTTACATCAATACTGACGTATTTGGGGTCCTACTTGGGGGCCCAATCACCTCCGAGCTTAAGAAGAAAAAGCCAATGAATTGGCGAGTGGAATTTGCATGCTAAGCCACTCCCCCGTACATACGGGTATATAAGATGGCGGCATGCATCCTCTCACTCAGATTTTTGCTTCAGAGCCGATCGCTTTGTGAGCTGCTTCTACAAAAAGAAAGAAGATACCTTCATCGCTGTGGGAGTTTCTCGGCTGTGTGGAACATCCCTTCGTTGCATTCCAGCGGAGAGATCGCCCTGCTGCGCTAACAGTGCTTAAAGTGCTAAAAGTGCTAGAAGTGCTGCGGTCCTCCTCTGGGCAATCCAGCCTAAAAGAGCAATTTCCTACAGCATACATGATCGTTGAGAGTGTCTTTTTCAAAACGCATTCCGATCGTGTGCTTTTAGGGAGCAATAGTTTCCTTACTTCCTCACGACGGTCACAATCGCTGTCTCACAGGTCTGGGATGTAAACAAATGCATGTTGAGATGGTGGCTGTGAATGGGTTGCGCTCACGCTGTGTGGGCATGCCCATCATTACGCTCGGTCATAGCTTACATTAATATGTAAGCCGCCTTTGCGTTCTACCCTTTCCAGTTTCGCAGGTCGCTGGACTCCCGAGACTGCATTGGCTGGAAGCATTGGAGACCTGAGGTTTATAGTTTGGATTGCTCCGCCGGGTCAGTCCCCGCGGAGGTCCGGCTACTCTCAGCGTATTACCATAGAGTTTCTGAATGTTGATGCCGGTTCGTTCTAGTGCGAGCCTTGCGTCTCATTTAGTGCTCATGAGGTAGTTATGATGTCTATCGCCGTATCAGTGGAGGGACTATCGTCTTCTGACGCCGGAAATTCTGCTGAGCAGCTCCCCGTGATGGTGGTTGCACAGTCAGGGTCCAAGGCTAAGTTGACGGCCATGTTCCCCCGGGAACCATTCGGGGTCTGACGATTGGTTCCAGCGTCGGATGTGGCTCTTGCTGCGTTCTTCCCTGGTGCCCTTCCTCCCGGAGGTTCATGAAGAACTCAGCTACATGTTGGGCTCTTCCCCCCACACTTCCCTTGCTGGTGGGGGTGGCTTGAGAACACGTTCACGTCCTCTGGTGGAGTGTTTGATTGTGGTGCATTCATGCTCGCGAGCGACACCGCCTGGTGGGTCTGTCCGTACTTCTCGCTTAGCCTCTAAGCGTCTGCCAGCTCCGGCTGTATAGCGGGGCTCACAACGCTGCAGGCCATGCCACCTCCGCCCTAAGAGCGTGCACGAGGGAAGTTCTGACTCGGTTGATGCACGAAATGTATTCTGGAACTAAAAAGTCTCGGGGCAGTCCCTCGGTCAGGTGATGTCCATTTTATGGCCTAAAAGTTCTATCTTGGCTGAACCTGGTGGAGACATGTGACACTGACAAAGCTCGCTTTCTTGGTGTCCGTCTCTCAGGCCAGGGTAGGTGTACCCCTGTGGTACAACTCTTCCCGAGAATGGCGACTCCAGGTGAAACCTGCTTGCTTCCTCTTAGTCTTCCTACTGCTGGCTTGTTCCTGACCAAGGGCTCGGCAGGCACACACTGGCACGCAGCTGGACCCGGGGTCTACGAACAGGAGTGCAGGGTTCGTCCGCCTGGCTGTTCCATGTAAGATTGCTGCAGCACGGACTATACGACTGGATCCTGAGATGAGCATGGCACTATGGCACACTCTGGGTTGGAAACCCCTCAGTGTTGCCACCTTCTCAGCCACTGGTCAGACCCTGTGTTCCTATGGGCAACTGTGCTCTTAGACCAGGTGTCGAGGCTCAAGGCAGCTGTCTCAGAAACCTCCGTCACAGGCTGAGGTGCCATTTGCAATGGGCAGGCAGCCTCGGGCTCCTGGAAAGGACCTCAACTGCAGCGACACTAGTCGCTTCGAGTTGCTAGCAGTGCTTACCCTCCGCCGGTTCCTACCGATGCTGCGGAATTAGTGCACGCTAGTCCATTGGACACCATAGCCACAGTAGTATACACCTACCCCTGCGGTGGTCTATGCTCCTGTCGCATGTTGCAACTCGTCTGCCATCTCCTCCTCTGGAGTCTTGCGACTAATATTGCTGCATGCTGTTCATTGAGTCAAGTTGCAAAAAAAAAAAAAAAAGCAACTCTTCCCGAGAATGGCGACTCCAACCCTGGGTTCCAGCTCATCTGGAGTTGATTCAGCGATGACCAGGTAAAACCTGCTTGCTTCCTCTGAGTCTTCCTACTGCTGGCTTGTTCCTGACCGAGGGCTCGGCAGGCACACACTGGCACGCAGCTGGACCCAGGGTCTACAAACAGGAGTAAGCTTCCCTACACAAACCCTTGCTTGATTAAGGGGGATGAGGAGAAGGTTCTCTGGTGCGTCTTCTGACCCACCCGAACCTGGGTTGCTGACACCCATTCTCCTCGTGACAGCCCCTTCCGGGAAGTTTCCCCTGAAGGAGAACCTTTTTTTCAGATTGGGCACAATCTGGCACCCGCATCCCGATCTGTGGACCCGTACCTTTGGTTTCTGGATGGGATGCGGTAAGACCTCACTGGCCCTCTCAGGCTCAGGTAGATATTATCACTCAGGCTAGTGCTCCCTCTATGAGGCAGGCATATGCTCTAAGTCCCTCTAGGACTGCACCTTATCCCTTCTTTGGGTCTCTCCATGGCCCTCTTAGGTCTACGGAATATTCCCTTTGAGCCGTTTGGATCAGTGGAGCTACAAATTCGGTCGCTTAGACCTCACTCCTGATCACACTCACTTCCTTTAAGAGGGTGAGAACCTGCATGCATTTTTCAACGGAACGCACCTTAAATTGGGTCCGGCTATTCTCATGTATTCTTGAGATACCGGTCTGCCCGGGGTTCCCACCTCTCACCTTCGGGTTCAGGTGGTGGACCTGCAAGCGCTGTTGCCGGAGGAGGCAGACCTGGCCTAGCGTTGCTGTGTTCTGTTCGTGCTATTCACGTTATTGGACCGCACCCAGAGCACTAGTTGCTCCGAGCAGCTCTTGTTTGCTTACGGTTCAGCAGAAAAACAGGGAATGCTATCGTCAAGCAGAAGTTGGCCATTGGGTGGAAATTGGGCCTCACCTTGGCTTCAAAAAAATAGTGCCGAGGTGAGCTGTGCCCCCTTGAAGTTGAGTCCTCTCTATAAGGGTACTCCTCCCAGGCGTGGTGCACAGCGCTTCTCTAGCAGACATTGGAGCTGCGGGCCGGGCGACACCCATCACTGTGCAAGATTCTTCTTGCACTGAGCTGTGTCCTCCCATGTGTTGTGGGTAACTCAAGTATCTGGCGGGAGGACAGCTCGGTGTCGGCTTGCTGCGCCATTCCTTACGGATCCGTGCGCTTCTCCCAGTTGTTCCCCTCTGTTAACTCTGGGCCCTCCATTGCCCCGCAGTCCGGATAAGAGCGGAGTAGTCCGTGACTGTGCTCCGACAGGGGGTCTCCTTCACCTCCTGAAGGTTGTGGCATAATGTCTTATCATTTCTCCACGGCTATTCACCGTGTTCCCCCTAATATCTTAAAAAAAAAAAAAAAAAAAAAAGGATATTTTATTGTACCAGTCTCCACATGGCTTTAAAATTCGTCATTGTGCTGCACCCCAATGGTTGCTTCAGATACCTGGCTCCCATGTGGGCTCGTTATCTGGCTTACAGGGCGTTGGGAAGGTTACATGTTGAGCTTCATTTGTGCTGACACACTTGGCTGTTAGCATTTGTTCCTCAACTACGTAACACGGTTCATGATTGTGGCATTTTCCAGAGGGACCCCAAATACATCAGTATTGACAAAACGTCGTAGAGTTTTGTATGTAATGGCAATGTGATTATATTTCGATTCATTTTTTTTTTTTATTAAGTTAATTTAGAAAAAATGTTTGGTGCTTTTATTGTTCGTTAAATATAAGTTTTTGATTTTTAAAGTTACGATCAAGCGGCCAGCCGCAGACAGTGAGTTGATCATAGCCTATGTCTGATTAATTTAGTCTTCTGAAACGACTTGCCTGAATATATAGATATTAAACAGTTCAAGCATATCATAATGTTTGTTTAAACATTTAACCTATATAAATGTGCGATGTTAGATGCATATCCAACCGTTTGTGTGGAGAGTGGAAGCTAAAGCGCGCCATACAGGACGGAGGCGAATGCGATCACTTGCATTAGAAACATGTTAAAATACACCGTCTTTTGTGCTCATAAAGGTAAGAGTAGTGTTTTCTGAGTCACAGTCGCAAAGATAAAGTTGTTGATCCTGACACGCCATTTTCTCATTGGAGGCGCCTTTAGAGAGAAATGCATCTTTACATAATGAAAGAGTTTTTGTTTTCGATTTAAATTATTTTGTTTTAAAGTAGTAATTCAAAGCATTCTCTATATATCTTGTCTATAAGGCAGGTAGGCTATTCGTTGAGTTTCGGTTCATCATTGTGACGCTCCTTTTCTAGATCGAGACGGCAGAAAACGCGTTTATTTTATTTTACTTTATAAAACCACAACGTTTGTTAATATTGTGAGTGCACATAAGTTAAAGTAGACCCTTTACAGTTACGAATAATGTATTTAGTAAAAAATTTAAATATCTCCTTACTATTTCATCTCGACACATTCTTGGTAATTACTTTTGCCCGTGCTTTGCGTGCGCTTGATTGCGAAACTCTTCAAACTGAGCTAAAGGTACTTGCAGGCTGAAATGCAGGGCTCTGGTCACTTGTATTAGGCTTGTGTCTATTTAGGTGAATATGCCTATTATTTCACAAAGTACAATTTAAAACTACACTTCTGTTAAATATGGTGTGTACCATTGCTGCTTTTACTTTGACGTAATGAAAATCGATTATTTTCTTATTATAGACCCCACATATTGGTCTAGCCCCCCCTTTCTGGCGCCGTGCCCCTTCAAATAAATAAATATTCCAAGCCCAGAGTCGATTATTCAAAAAAACTGTTCTGATCTAATCATCTAAACGAGTCATATCCTTTGAGTCTAAGTGCAGTTATTGGATAGCATTATATTGTAGACACATTGGAGATTAATCCTAATAAGCATTCCGCTACAATTAAAACCATTATATATAAAAAAAAAATAAAAAAAAAAAAACATTCAAAACAGTGTATTTATATAACTTTCGTAGCGTGCAGATCCTCGTTTATGTCAGGACTGCGCGGACAATCGCTTAGCTCATATGTAACCATATAGCCCATCTAGCCTATTATAACGGGAAAACATATGTTTTTATGACATAATGTATCGTTATTACGACATAATTGAGTGGAAAAAATGTGTGTAGCAGCAATGCATCACCTTAGGATTCAGCACTAATACTTCATATAAAATGTCATAAATAAAACTACTGGAAAACTATTTATGATATAAAGTCCATATTTGCTGCAGGCTTTATGATGGAGATTTCAGCCGCCAGCGCATACACTACACCATGATATTCACCAAAAGCATTTCCAAGGCACGAGATTTTCTCAATAGGGTCTGGCTGCAGATACATGCACCTGCACTCTCAGACCCCTGCACTCTCAGACACCTGCACTTCCGCAAGTGACGTAATTTGCAGTCTATTTTATATTTTACTTTATTTTATATATTTATTATTTTTTTAATCGAATCTCTCAACATTTTACAACAGAAGCCAGGTGGTGAAGACAAGAAAAAAGAAACTAAATTAAAATGTCACTGGCAATCGTCACCTGCACTCTCAACTACCTGCGGCGTCACTTGCAATCCACACAAATCGTGCGTGTTGCCAGTGGAGACAAGACGCTGTGTTGGTTAAACAATTAAAACTAATTTAGCATAACATACTGTAACGCCACACCAGCAGAGGGAGCCCTCACCCATTGACTGACTGTTACCGCTCCCTCTGCTGCTTCTCTGGTTACTTCCTGTTTGGTGGCCATTTAAGGAGGCCTATACCACACAGGCTTTGCGAAGTATTGTTTTGCTTGTGCGGACTCTACCTAGCATTTATCCTGTTTCATTGCCTTGTTTTTGTTATTTCCACGGTTTTGTTTTATAGTCATCGTTTTGCCTTGTTTTTTGCCATAGTTTTGTCTTGCTTCATTGCCATAGTTTTGCCTAGTTTCATAGCCCTGTTTATTTTGCTACTTTGGACTGCTCTTTTGGATTGTGACCTTCTGCCTGTTATTTGGATTACGCTTTTGTCTTGCCTTCGGATTACTGTTTGTTTGGAGATCGACCCTGCCTGTCTTGACTACACTGTGTTTAATAAAGCTCGCATCTGGATCTAACACGCTTCACTAGAGTCCCGTTACACATACAGGGTCCTGCAAGTCATCTGTAGGAGATAAAAACAAGACGCAAATCCGTGGCCACAGAACAGCAGAATATGAACGAATATAAATATGAACCAGAATATGAACCAGAGAATATAAAGTCTCTCGTTAAACGTTTTCCTCCCTTAGAAAACCATTAACACTTAATATGGCTCAATGTATTAAGATGCAATTAAAAGATCAAATTCGATATACAGTTTATTAATATAATGTATATGTAGGCTATATAGTGTTTTCCTTCGCAAAACGTGGCATAATGTGGCATAACGGATTAAGATGATAAAGACTAAACTCAGTATGCTCCTATTTATTATTAAAACATCTACACACAAGCAGGTGAGCCCAGAATAAACGCAACGCCACGTACATTCGCATTTTCCCATAAAGAATAATCTCTACAGCTGTTTTATATCATTGTTTTTTGTTTATATTGATTTTCTATGGGAGGAAAATGTCTATTTAACGCATTGCATTCTGGGCTCATCTGTTTGCCTATACAGAGTTGGTCCTTTTAATATCACCTAATGCCTTTCTTATGGCGCGTTCATATCTGCTGGTATATCGTTTGACAACAGTAAGGTTTTATATTGAATTTGGTCTTTATCATCTTAGTCCATTTTGCCACATTAAGCGTTTGCTGGGCAGGTATAAAAGTGAAAATTTGCGCATTCATGGCCATTTGCTTGCCTTGAAGTACATTAAATTAATAAACTATATTACAAATTTGATTGCTTAATGGCACTTAATATATCTTAATACATTAAGCCATATCAAGTGTTAATGGTTTTCTACGGGAGGAAAAAGCTTAACGAGTGACTTTGCGCATTGCGTTCATATTCTGCTGTTCTGTTGCCACGGATTTGCGGGTCTTGTTTTTATCTGCTACAGATGACTTGCAGGACCCTGTACGTTATGCTATTAAATTAGTTTTAATCGTTTAACGACCACAGCGTCTTGTCTCCATTGGCAGCACCATTTGTGTGGATTGCAGGCAGCTGAGAGTGCAGGTGGCCATTGCGAGTGGCATTGTAATTTAGTTTATTTTTTCTTGTCTTCACCACCTGGCTACTGTTGTAAAATGTTGAGAGATTCAATAAAAAATAAAAAAATAAATAAAAATAAAATAAAGTAAAAATAAAATCGACTACAAGTGACGTCACTTCCGGAAGTGCAGTTGTCTGAGAGTGCAGGTGTCTGAGAGTGCAGGAGTCCGAGAGTGCAGGTGCATGTCTGCAGCCAGACCCTTTTCGATTTTCTCGCGATACTACAAACAAAAGGAACAAAAGGGAATCCACACGCAAACAACTCACAAAGACGTTGAAATACATGGAGTGACTTAAAATAACCGACCAACCAAAGGGGAACAGAACCAGACTTATATACACAGACTAATCAGAGGGAGACAGGTGTGAACGATTAAACAATGACGTAATAATTGAAGACGAAATAAGGGCATACATAGGGAAAAACCACAAAAACAGTCCACAGGGGTGTGACATCGTTATTAATAAATATTTGAAAATTGGATTCAGTATGAGCCTGTTTAAATGCTGAGGGAGAAACACCAGTGTGATGGGATGTGTTAATGATGTGAGTGCAGGTACAACTGCAGGCGAAATGGCTTAAAGGAGATGAGATGGAGTTTGGAGACTTCTGCCTCAGAGAGTGAAGAGAAGAATGTAAGCGATATGTAAACCCTTGAGTTTTGCACTGTGGTTTTAGGTGTTATGTAGTACCATGTTTGCCCTGTAGGCGCCGTAGTATCAGCTTGGCGATTAAGACATGGGAATAAAAAATTGTAAGGCACATGGTGATCCAGGGTGACAGTTAAACAAGTGTTTGTAGATTGTTAAAAAAGACTTTTTGAACCAAGGTTATTTATTTATTTATTTATTGTATATATATATATATATATATATATATATTTATTTGAGTATGTTCATGTTTCAAGAGGAGTTCCGATTGATGTTGTTTGAGAAAATTCATTCCTACAAATTCTGGTGAGTTTTTCTTGTGTTAACAGAACGCATTTAGCTGATGTGTATTAACTGATTAACAGTCAGAAAATTATATATATGTTACAGTGTGTGGGGAAAAAAAACAGTCAGAGTTAAAAGCTTTTGTTTATTGAAACTATTTTTGTATTTCAATGCCACATTTTACAAACGGAGGTCGGGGAACTGATGGATTTAATTCTTGCTAAATTTACTTTGTGATGGTACCCTATAATATATGAAAACCCGGAAAACATGGCTGAAGAGGGCTAAGGCTGTCTCCATTACTGTGGGTAAACCCTTTAGCAGTACCAGACGGCATGATTTGGAGAATCGGTCGATTATTACCAGGATGGTAGTGAACTCATTTGATGGAGGCAGATCAGTGACAAAGTCAATGGAAATGTGTGACCAGTATGGGTTCAGGTTTGAGTGTGTCAGTGAGAGGATCGTGCCTTCTGGAGAGGGCGTCAGCCTTACTGTTCTTGCTGCCTGGTCTGTAAGCTTACCGTTGATGGCATGGGAGGCGAAAGAGATCGGATGTAGTGCGTCAGATGCTCGTTGACCGATTTTAACTTTGTGAGTTGCTCCTGGTAATTCTTTAGTAATTCACTTTGGTAAGCGAACGCTGCTTGCAGGTTGGTAACTTCTGCTGGATTCAGGGGAGGCGAAGTATTCTGTAACGACGATGCTGAGGCGGCGTTAGAATCCATATGCGGAAGTTTATTGATGTTAGCAGCAAACCACAACGTAGAGTCAGAAAACTGGCAATACTTTGCAGTGAGAGAGCACATGGTCACTGTTTAAATAGTCCCAAACAGGAAGTGATAGTAGAAGCAGCAGAGGGAGCAAGGGCTCAGTATTCGGGTGAGGGCTCCCTCTGCTGGCTTGGCATTACATTGGCTGATTCCTGTTACAGTGTTACATACCCTTTTTGTGGTGAGTACAGCCAAGAGGATAATTACTGCCCGAGCACAAGTTATCTGATTGAATTGAATGGCATTTATTTTTATTTTTCTGAAAAAGTGATTAAGCAAAATGAATATTTCAGATATTGAGAGATGTCACAATGTTAAAGCACAATGTGTTCTGTGTGTGTTAGGCATTACCAGTACTGATGCTGATCACTGAAACTCTTAGAAAGTATAGAACTGTGGTAAATATGGTGAGAGTAGCCCCCAGTACTGTACAGTCAGGGCAGTCCACTGTAGTAGCAGAGTTTAATTACACAGACCACTGTTGCACCTATGGAGCCAGACTTCCCTCTAGAGATTAAGAATGTGCGATACCCCGCAGTTACTTGGTATGTAGACAGTGACAAAGTGTTAGCCCCACATACTAAACAGTCACACGACCAAACTAAACAATCTCCCCTGGATTCAAGCGAAGTCATTAGTGATGATGGTGATTCGGATGTGATGACGACATCTGATCAAAGCCTGCAAAGAGACAAAAAGAAATCACAGTCTAAAAGGCAAAAAATGAAGTCTTCCACCCCTTATTCTGACAGAAAACCGGAAACAGTAGTGAAAAAAAAAAAAACTCCTGATAAATGAAAAACAAAACTGATAAATTTAACCCACCTGAGGTGCAACACATTGTTGTTGAACATGTAAATAAAAATTATGCTTCCACCATGCAGGCACGTTCAAAATGGCTACGTTCTTTCTCTGGGCAAGTTCCAAAACTGCCAGGTGAAACTGATTTTGATACATGGCGCCTCCATGTTGATCTTTTGCTGCAAGATTCTCTCCCTCCAGATGTTTAGTGGAGGAAGATCCTTGAAAGTCTCTTACCACCAGTCTCGGATGTGGTCAAGCCACTTGGGTCTGATGCTCCATCCACAGGATTATGTAAAACTGCTTGACTCTGCTAATTGGCTGGTGGAGGATGCCAATGAGATCTTTGCCAGGTTCCTGAACACTCGTCAGGACATGGGTGAAAAAGCTTCTGACTACTTACAGAGACTGCAGATGATTCTTAGTACCGCTGTCAGGAGGAATGGGATGAAAAAGTCCTCAGCAAATTGCCACTTACCAACAGTTCCAGTGAGGTTGCTGGGATCATTCCCTCATACTTACGCTTCAGCTTGAGTCTGAAACACAGACACAACCTGACTTTGTTGAGCTGTTGCTACTGCTCAGAAATAAAGAGGACAGACGTGCCACAGCGACACCTTGGTAGTTTAAAGCATAAAGCTACGAGTCACACACAGTTTGCCACCAATGTCTCTGCTTATAGCGACCCTGGTGTGTTGCAAGCTTGCCTGTCTGAGACAGAGGCATTGAGAGAGCAAGTGGCCGATCTACAAATGCAGTTAGAGGCCTCCAAGTGTAAAAAGAAGGAAGGACGTGCGCCCAAGTTAATGGAAAGTCCAAAGGTCATGCCAGCTAAAGCAAAGATGCATGTGTGCAGCAAGTAAAAAGTAAACCACCAAAGCCATGGTCCTGCTTTATGGGGGATGGGCTTTTGCTATGTGTGTGTGTTGAGTCCAGGGGTGAGTTTGTACCTGGCTGGCTGTGTGTGTGTCAGAGAGAGAGAGACAGAGTGCATTTAAAGTGCATTATCCTAACTCTTCACAACTTTTTACACATGAAAAACAAGTCATTCTTAGGAAATATGTTTATCATGTTTTCAGAGACCACAAAAACATTTAAACTATCACCCTTTTAAACTGGCAGATGAAGACTGCAATACCAAGGATGAACACAAGATGACCTCATAGGATAAGGAATCTTTTTCAGCTCATTCTCAGTCTGTCAGAATGATTTAAATTTTGCTTTTAACCCTTTCATTGCTGTAACCCTTCAATCCAAACTGGTACAGGGTTACTGTCAATGCATATGCCCGCTGGGCACCGTTTTTCTGATGGCACCAGGGTTGCGGATGCGCTGGCAGCGAGGGCCCGCCCATTGCTGCTTGCAGCTATATTTAGGGCACGAGCCCTGAAAGGGCAAGAGCCCTATTGTTTTTCTAAGGATTATTAGGGCCCGAGCCCTAAAAGGGCGAAGGCCCTATTGATCCCC
>JAHKKF010511122.1:0-10913 GCA_019740295.1 Labeo calbasu
CATACAGTTCACACTTAAGTATATTCTTTTAAATATATATTCCCGTAATAAGTGTACTTCTTTTTCACAAAGGTAAGCTTTGTCACATGAACACTAAATTAGCATTATTGTTATAACTAAATTACATTTTTTGTCAATAAAAACAAACTGAAAGCTGACAGATATTTGCTGGATAAAACTTTCTATTCTTTTGAACAAGTCCTAGTTAACTTAGTGAGTCCATTAATTACCAGGTTGCCAGATGTGCATAAAACTGAAGATATGTTTCAGAAAATCATTTGCTCTGAATGCTGTTGTTAAACATTCCTGCATTACAATTATATCTCAAACTCAAATCTTTTCTTTTTTTTTAGAAAAAACAATGAAATCTTTTACACAACAGATTCTGTCCTCAGTCCCCAGTTGACTGAAAGCATAAAGATCATAAAAAGCATAAAGACAGCTTCTCAGTTCTTACCATCATATCCCGCCTCTAAAAGACCAAACTGCTCCAGAACCTTAACAAAGACAACAATCACAACCAGGACCGCAATCATCTCGAGTCCCTCCAAGTTCATCATGCTGACTGGGTCAGGTCATGTTCTGACCGCTGACCGCGCTGGACACAGAGCTCTGCCGTCAACATCGTTCAAAGTGTCTGCATCTTCTCACTGAGAACAGACGAGAGGAGAGCCGAGGGGGCGGAGAGCCAAATTAAAGATGAGAAAAAATAAAAACATGGCAGAAGGAGGGACCTGGAAGGAAATCAATGAATGATGACAATAAAAGAAAACAGGAGTGAAAATATCAAGTGAAAAAGAAGAGATAGACATAGAAGAAGATTCAGAGGGAAGCAAAGCCTGATCTTAAGCCCTAAAAGCAGGTGAAATCTCTCTGAAACATCACTCTCCGCTTATCGTCCTCGTACAGAGACAGACACTGTGCTGTAGATAACACCTGACGTGCATGTAGTGAAGTGTCACAGCCGGGCCCGTGAAACTCGTCTTCACACAAAAACAGCATGTGTCCATCAGAGGAAACACCTCAAGGCTCTGCCACGTACACCATATGTTGTCAAGGAAACAGGTTTTTGTAGCAAATCATGAAAAACAAACCCAACAGGACACAATGACTGGAAAAAAAACTGTTGCGTACGGAAGAGTTTACTATTTTACCTTGTAAATTCCAACCAGCGATATATTACATATTTTATTTTTAATTAGCTTTTATTTTTAGGCTTTCCGTTTTCATTTTAGATATATTTTTTGTCATTTGTTGTATTTTGTGTTGTTTTTATTCATTTTCATTTAAGTATTACTATTCATTTAGTTTATTTTTATTTCAGTTTTAGTTTTTCCCCAGAGAGAAATTTTGCACTTAGCTTAAACTAAATGGAAATTTGAACTAAAAAAAAAGTTAATCATTTAATTTTTATATTTTATTATTTCAGATTTTGAAATATTTCATATTTGAATAGTTTTTGTTATAGTTAATAAATAATAACCCTGATTCAACCCCATCTCATGAAAAAAGTGTAACTATTGATCATCATTTTACAAATCATCTGAATTCATAAAATTTGATTAGTACAAAAACATGCAACATAAACACAATGAGTTTTAGTATTACTTTTAGTTTTTATAATTTTAGTTATATTTTTCATCGTTTTTGTATGTGCTACACTGTAAAAAGTGGCAACCTGCAATTGTTACATTATCTGATCTTACCCTTAAATTAGTTTTGTTGGTGTAACCTAATATATTTAAGTGGATTCAGTAATGTTAAATAACATTTTTTATTTGAATAAAATCAATTAGTTTAGATGTTACCACAGTTTTACAGCTGCGTACAGAAGAGTTTACTCTTTTACCTTGTAAATTCCAACCAGTGTTACATTACATATTATACTTTTAATTAGCTTTTATTTTTATACTTTCAGTTTTCATTTTAGTTATATTTTTAGTCATTTGTGATATTTTGTGTTGATTTTATTCATTTTCATTTAAGTATTACTATTAATTTAGTTTATTTTTATTTCAGTTTTAGTTTTTCCCCAGATAGGAAATTTGCACTTCAGCTTAAACTAAATGAAAAATCGAACTAAAAAAAAGTTAATCATCTAATTCTTATATTTTGTTATTTCAGATTTTTTTCAAATAACAAAACATATTTGAATAGTTTTTGTTATAGTTAACAATAATAACCCTGATTCAAACCCCATCTCATAAAAAACTGTGACTATTGATCATCATTTTACGAATCATCTGAATTCGTAAAATGTGATTAGTACAAAAACATGCAACATAAACACAATGAGTTTTAGTATTACTTTTAGTCTTTATAATTTTAGTTATACTTTTCATAATTTTTGTATGTGCTACACTGTAAAAAGTGGCAACCTGCAATTGTTACATTATCTGATCTTACCCTTAAATTTATTTTTGTTGGTGTAACCTAATATATTTAAGTGGATTCAGTAATGTTAAATAACATTTTTTATTTGAATAAAATCAATTAGTTTAGATGTTACCACAGTTTTACAGCTGCGTACAGAGTGTTTACTCTCTTACCTTGTAAATTCCAACCAGTGTTATATTACATATTATACTTTTAATTAGCTTTTATTTTTATACTTTCAGTTTTCATTTTAGTTATGTTTTTAGTAATTTTTGTATGTGCTATTTTGTTTACATTAACTAGTTATTATTCAAGCATTACTATTTATTTAATTTATTTATAGTTTAGTTTTAGATGTAGTAATTTTTTTTTACTATTATTACTTTTTTCCTATCTGGGGAAAGAAAAAAAAAAAAGAAAGAAAAAATAAATATATATATATAGTTAATATAAAAAGTTAATATATATAGTTAACCCTGATTCAAATCCCTTGAGAAAATGCAACTATTTTATGAAATGGCAATTTCATCACAATTCGTAAAATTTGATATATATATAAACGTACAACATAAACACTTTCAGTTTTCATTTTAGTTATATTTTTCGTAGTTTTTATATGTGCTTTACTGTAAAAAGTGGTAACCTGCAATTGTTACATCTGATTTTACCCTAATATTTAGTTTTGTTGGTGTAACCTAATATATTTCAGTTGATTCAGTAAATTTTTTTTGTTTATTTATTTTTTTTTGAATAAAATCAATTAATCCAGATGTTACCACATGAAATACACTTTTAGGTTACCATTTTTTCCCAGTGTATTTTCTGTTATTTTTATTGGTTTTTATTTTAAATATTACTACTTACATTTAATTTATTTTTAGTTCCATTTTAGTTAACTTTTTTCCAATTTTTAATGAATTAATTTCATTTTAATAAATTAATTAATCAATTTAACTTAATTAATTTAATGCAAATTTGAACTGAAATAACAGTTTTTTTATATTTCATTTTTTTATTAGCGTCATTACAATTTAAAAAAAAAGTATTTTTAATATTTAATATAATATTTTAAATTAATGATAATAACCCTGACTTTTTTTTTCTCAGAATTGCGTCATACAAACTCGCAATTCTGACTTTTTTCTCAGAATTTAGGATATAAACTCAGAATTGCAAGTTATAAAGTCAGAATTGTGAGATATAAATGCACATTTGTAAGTTATAAAGAAAAGACTGATAATGTTCTCAGATTGTGAACACACAATTCTGAGAAAAGTCAGAATTACAAGACGTAAATTTGTAAATTTACGTAAAAAATGTCAGAATTGCAATTACCTTTTTTCTATTTTTTATTTATTTGCAGAAATGGGCTTCCATATACCCTGATCACATGAAAAATAGTAAAAAAAAAAAAAAAGTTTAATTTCAATGGAATTAAATACAAGTAATTTCATATAGGAGCTGTATATGTAATAATACATATTTGTTTCATTATGAAGTCCTATTACAAATATTCTCATACTCATAATATATGACCATCTGTTTTGTGACTGTTTACATTCTTTAAACTGCAGCTGCAATAAATTCTTCTTCCTATGATTACTGCGATTCATTTTCCAGCACATGCTTAAATGCAGAATTTTGTCAAATACTGTTATGCAAAGCTTTATACAGCATGTTTTGTTTTCTTAATACCATCATTCATCAAGCTGATTACTGAGGAGATGTCGAGCATCTGATTACCATATGGCCTTTTCAAAGCTACAAAATGTTTCTGTTGTCTAGACTTTACTTGTGAACTTTACAGGTATCCCTTATCCATGTCCATGATTTGAACCAGCGGCTCTAGAGGGGAAGTGATTGTTGTGAATGGCTTCTTTTTTTCTCCTAATCACATTATTGTGGAGGATTTGATTAGAACAAGAGGCCTTTTGATTTGTCCGCTAATGAAGGTGTGTTGTTTCAATCGAATTAGGCTCGCCGCCTCGCACATAATTGCCAGAAATGGCAAGGTCACAATGTCAGTGAACTGTTATTCATTCATCTTTTCCCTTTTGCACACTGAGTCCTGAAAAAGGACTTGTAACGTAGACCAGAACTTTAAACAGCTGAAATGCCAAACGTCTCCATTTTCAACATCTTGCCGTGTTATAATATTTTATGCGTGGTGTGAATTAAAAGCCACTAAGATTGGTTTGCACTTAAAATGTAACAGGAGCAGTTCTGGACATGTAAAGACATGTTTCTATTACGCAAGCAATCGCAACAAGGATTTAATATCATAGGGCTCATATCATGAGGAACCAAATTCATCTGAGATAAAATAACTCACTGTACTTTGACGAAAGAAACAGCTGCAAAAACAGCTTCTGGAATGAATTATGAATCAAAAATGACTTCTGTGACACAACAAATCATCTAAAATGAAGAAAAAAAATCTCACAAATCTAAACCTGCAATATGTGCCTGAAGAGAGAAGACTGTGAATATAAAAGAAAATGATGGAGTTGCATGGATTTGGTGTCCTGAACCAAACAAAGCACATGAAGGGTCATTTTAAAGTCGTTTTAAACGCCGTCTTGTGGTTCACCTTCCTGTGCTGTTTAAATGTTTATGAAGGTGCTGAGCACAGATCTCGAACCACAAACCCTGAAACTCTCCACCTCAATTTCACAATGACAGAAAATAATACAGACATACTATTATATTATAATCATCACGTCTGTTCATAAAAGGTGCACTACAAACTAGCTTTTAATATTTGTTAATTGAAATAAAGTTGAAATACAGTACATATAAGTATATATATATAAAAAAACATAAATAAAATATAAATAATGTATGAAAAACTTGATCTTTGGCAGCTAACTGAAATAAAATATTAAGTATTAAAATCACAAAAACTAAAACTGGAATTAAAATAATTTAAAATGAAAAAATGACAATAACAATTACTAAAACTTTAAAATTAAAATTAAAAATATTATATTAAAAGCAAATTAAAAATTGCAATACATACTATAAATAATACTATATAAGAAAAAAAAATAATTACAAAAAGTTGGAATAACTTCAAATAATATTAGAATTAAACTGGAATTAAAATAAATACAAGCTAAATATATAAAATAAATATGACAAAAGCACATAGAAATTACGAAAACTTAAACAAAAATGTAAAATCTTATACTATAAATAATACTATATAAGGGAAAAAACTAATTAAAATAAAGATAAATAAAATAATAATATAATAATATTAAAAGAAAAACTTAAACTTTGGCAACTAAATGAAAAAAAATAAGTTGAACTATTAAAATAACTAAAACTGGAATTAAAATAAATTAAAGCTAAATATAAACAAACGACTACTGCTACTACTAATTTTTTAAATAATAATAAAAATAACATACGCCTATAACATAATTACTAAAACTTAAATAAAAAAAAAAAAAAATAAAAAGCTAAATAAAGCTGAAATATAACTATTAGAAGAAAAATCTAACATTTGGAAACTAACTGTAATGAAATAAGCTAATAAAATTAATAAATGAGTTAATAAAATTACTAAAATAAAACTGGAACTAAAATAAATTAAAGCTTAAAATAAACAATAAAAAAATTCTAAAAAGTACAAAAGCATCACATAATTGCTAAAACTAAACTAAATTTAAATAAAAACTAAAATAAAAAAATGAAAGCTCAATTCAAAATCTTAAAAAACACTATAAATAATGAAAAAGCATTTTCTATAATTGAAATAAAGTTGAAATAACATCAAATAATATTAGCTGAAAAAACTTAAACTTTGGCAACTAACTGAAATAAAATAAGCTGAAGTATTAAAATGACTAAAACTGGAATTAAAATAAATTCAAGCTAAATATAAATATTTAAAAAATAATAATAAAAATTACAAATGCCCATAACATAATTACTAAAACTAAATAAATAAACAAACCCTAATTCAAAATATTAACAAATATTATAAATAATACTATATGAGGACAAAACATTTTAATTCATTGAAATAAATCTGAAATATAAATATAAGTTAAATGACTAAATTTGGAACTAAATTTGGAACTAAAATGAATTAAAGCTTCAAATAAATAATTAAAAAACTTCTAAAAAGCACAAAAGCAACACATAATTACTAAAACATAAATTCAAATAAAAATATAAAAATAAAAATAATAGCTGGTTTAAAATATTAATAAATATAAATGACACTGGTATTTCCAGCGAATCCACTTCACAAATCCGTATGAATCATGAGATCATGAAAATGTTCAGTGTTCAGAAAAGTGGGCAATATTTTTAGGAGCTAAAACTACAGGTTGCAAAGCTTCGACACACTATAAAGTCTTTTCAATATAAACCATTTTTTGCTCATATAATAATTTCCAACATAGCCAATCATGTGCGGCAAATGGCACAAGCTGAGACTAAAGATTAGCACAACCAGCTTCTGATTGCTCCACGAGCGCCCGATGCATTTAATTACTCCTCCTATTGAGCTCAAGCATGTTACATGTGCATGCATGAAAGAACACACACGGCGCTATTCCATCTTATTTAGATGGCTTTATGAGCTCATGAAATACACATCAAGATTATTCGAAGGCCTGGTATCCATAGGAACATGGGTTCAGCGATCCATACATAAGCACAGAGCTGGAGGTGTCTTCATACACACAATATGCCCATGTGTGAATCTTTCATTCACACTCCTCTTTCACTTTACACAGGTGAGAAAGAAAGAAACCTGTGTTTCAGACATACACACACACACACACACACAGACACAGGCTGTCCTGTCTGAATGATTACGTTAGCGAGGCACACAAAGGCTGCCATCAGTGCCGTGAGCTATATTTAGAAGGAGCTCAGCTGCTACAAATAAAACGGTAACAGATAGGACCCTAATGGCAGCGGCCGCAAGCAACTACACAGAGGTCACTGCTATGAACGACACATGATGACTTTTTTTTGCAAGTTTCCATCATGAAAAATGCAAAGCTGAAGATTGACAAATGGTTGTAAATGTCAGCAGAAGCACCTTAGTGAGTGACACGTTTGCCTGGAACTGGATTGGTAGAATCAGAGAATACAGAGATATTTCACTTGAACAGGAGATTGTTTAAGCAGAATATGGAGGCTGAAGGTCAAGTTCACTCTCTCGATCAGCGGTCCTCAAGCTTTTTGACATTAAGGCCCACGTTGTGCACCACAATATTCCAGTTGCCCCAAAGTGACATAAACATAAAATATTTTCAATACTTCTGCTGTAATTATGACAAAGCTACTTTCAAACTTTGTTTTCAAACTCTCAGTTCTGAAATTTCTTCTCAGAAATGTGTTTATATCTTGCAATTCTGAGTTAGATTTTATGAAGAGAATATGTGACCCTGGACTACAAAATCAAGTAGCACGGGTATATTTGTAGCAATAGCCAACAATACCTTATGGGTCAAAATGATCAGTTTTTATTTCATGCCAAAAATCATTAGGATATTAAGTAAAGATCATGTTTCCATGAAGATATGTTGTAAATTTCCTACCGTAAATATATTAAAACTTAATTTTTGATTAATAATATGCATTGCAAAGAACTGCATTTGGACAACTTTAAAGATGATTTTCTCAATATTTTGTTTCTTTGCACCCTCGGATTACAGATTTTTAAATAGTTTTATCTCGGCCAAACATGGTCCTATCCTAAAAAAGAAGACACACATCAATGGAAAGCTTATTCATTTATTTATTTATTATTTTAAAGAAACTGACCCTTATGACCAGTGTTGGCGAGCGTACGCAAGTCACGTAATCAGATTACTTTTTTTGAAGTAACACATTACTTTTTAATTTCCAAGAAAATATCTGAGTTACTTTTTTCCCCATTTATTGATTGAAAGCTCTCCTGTCCCCATGTTGAGAGAAATCAGAAGATGATACTTTAGTTCTAGACTGAATGTAAACATGCATTACCTTATCTCAATCACAAAAAAAAAATCAGATTCAGTATTCCTCAAAATGAATAAGAATTATAATAAGAATATGATGTAAATCTGCAATAATTAAATATGTTAAATAATACAAATATCCTTTATGCTTTTAATCCCATTGAATTAACCTGTGTCTTTGCTGCTGACCTTCAGTGATCCAGTTTAACCGCAGTAATAAGCAAAAATGTATATATATTTGTTTATATTAAAAGCAAACACGCAAGCCTTGTCCAGATTTAAAAAGTAACGAACATTACTTTCTATAAGAAGTAACTAAGTAACGTAATTAGTTAGATTTTTAGGGAGTAATGCAATATTGTAATGGATTACTTTTAAACGTAGCTTTCCCCAACACTTCACTTTTTTTTTTGTGGCCTAGGGTCACATATATAAAAAGGTACACTGTTAAAATGTTAAAACGACTTGTCGATTTAACTTATGAGTTGAAATTACTTGTACTCTTAAGTTGATTTAACTTAAAAATTTTAAAGCAGCTGCTGAACTTACATTTTTAAGTTGAAACTGGTGAAAACTTTTAATTCTGAGTTAGAAACTCAGAATTGCAAGAAAAAAGAATTTTGAGACTATTTTTATTTATGTTTGTGTGTGTGTGTGTGGCAGAAATGGGCTTCTATAGTTTTTAGCATTCTAATTTTGAGTTAATTACTTTGTTTTTTTTAAAAAATATATTTTAAGTATTTTTTTATCTCATATTTTACACACACACTTAAATGAATGTAAACATTACACACTGCTGAAGGGCACCTATATGTATGTCAGGTGATGCTAATTCCCAAATTCATCTTTATTGGATATTATTTGCATAACCTGTATGACAGTAACATTAACCACTATTCAATTATTGTGTTGCCAGATTTGATAAAGGCTGTATTATCTATAACATATATAGCACATACACACACATTTTGCCACCATATAGGAGGACTTTTGGGTGATAAATTTTGGGGCAACAACAAAATCTATGTGACGAAAAAACAAATCTTTGTGTAAAGCCACCATTCATCAGTTCGTCAGCTGAAGGCAGATTCAACAACAGGATATAGCACATAGCACCTACAACATTAATTATTCTAGCTTTGTGGTCCCTAATCAGCTTAGCATTGGATTCTTAACACTTGATAAATGTGCCTGCAACCAGAAAGTCTGCTGGCTGTAAAAAGAAATATCTTCAATAATTCAATTATATTCTTATAGACCATTAGGAAGAATATTCTTTTGTTTTCTTTATTTATTTTTTCATTTTTACTCATTACTTAATTACACAGGAACTTTGTAACTTAGGAAATGTTTCAAACTAGAAACACAGTTGAATAAAATTGAATGAAAAATGAGCATTAGATCAGAATGATTCAAATATAAAGAATAATTCAAAATCAATCACATATGAACTGTACATCGAGTACATCAGTCACTTCTTAAACTGATCCAGCAGATTATGAGCAACAGGACTTTGCTGCCACCGAGTGACTAAAATAGGTAAGAGCAACATCATCTGATCACACATCAATCCAGCAAGCACACAGCAGCTGAAGATCGGTCACTGAAAAACATTCAGCTCTGTGAAGATTACATGTGTTATACAGAAAAGTAGAAGAGTAGAAGAGGCTAAAGCAGCGTAACCTGATTTCGGTCTTATTTTATACTCAGCATTTCTGCTGTTGGTTTAAAAAGCCTTTCAGGCATTCAGTGACGTAAAAAGAACTTAATTCAGCACAAAAATGACAACCAGTGTAAAGTGACTAAACCCAGGTGTGAAGTGGTCTGCTACAGTATGTGCTCTAGTTGCACTGTTTGCCAGCTGCTGTTTCTGTACATTTAAAAAAAAAAAAAAAACATGAATAAAGTGTTCAGAGCCGGAAAAAAAACAAACATTATTTTTAAGATCCAGAAGTAGGCCTTGGTTATAAAATCTGTAAAGTCTGTAAAACCAGGTGTCCTCAATCTTATTTTATTTCTCAGATTATTTATAGCAATTATACGCATATGTGTGTGTGTGTGTACTGGTGTTTACTATGTTATGAGGACCCCCCCACAAATATAGTAATACCAGTACATTTTGAACTTATTTGGAGAATTTTTTTTGTCCCAGTGAGGAAACAAGCTTATAAACCATATAGAAGGAAATGTTTTGAATATCTAAAAATGCAGAAAGTTGTGTGAGGGGTAGGTTTAGGGGTAGGGTTATAGGGTAAGGGCATAGAAAATACACTTTATGGTAGAAAAACCATTACACCTATGGAATGTCCCCACAAAAAATGGGAACCATTATGTGTGTGTGTGTATGTGTTGCTATAAATAACTTGAGAAATTTAAGTTATAAATGTGACCCTGGACCGCAAAACCAGTCTTAAAGGAGAAGTCCACTTTCAAAACAAAGATTCACATACAATGTACTCACTCCCTTGTCACCCATGTTCATGTCTTTCTTTCTTCAGTCGTAAAGAAATTATGTTTTTTGAGGAAAACATTTCAGGATTTTTCTCCATATAATGGACTGATATGGTGCCC